>JAURVB010009743.1:0-11260 GCA_033002965.1 Piper betle | reverse complement strand
GTGTGGATTTTTTGGGTTTCGCCATTTGGGTTTTACAGGGCCGCCAACTGAGTACACAAGAACATAATTAATATATGATGGGAAATATTATTTTGTGTAAGCGGGTTTTTTGGTTTCAACACCTTGGTTTTACAAGGGGTGCCAACTGAGTTTTTAGCTATAAATATGTTTCTTGTGTTCTATCAATTGGGTTCATATTGCGATGTCCACCGAGTATGTGATTCTTTAAATAGAGTTAACTTGTTCAGTTTGTTGATTAGTAAAATCTAGATAGACTCCACGTCGACGAATGAAAATGTGGCTCGGTTTGGACACTAAACAGTGGGGTGTGGGTAAAAATTTTCCATGCTCTAAACACTCACTCCCACAAATGGAAATCATATTTTGCACCACTTGTGACCAAAAATTTTGTCTTCGTAGTCTGTTTTTGACATGAAACTAATATTTTTTGCTACTTGTTCAAATTTCAAAGGTAAAATTTTAGTCATGTCGTGCCTTTCTGTGCCCAAGCTACACCTCATTTTGATTGGTCTAGATGGTCATGGTGATAAATGATCATCCGATTTACAGATTTACCAACTATTTGGAATCAATTGGAACAAAATTGATAAAAAAATTTCTCCATATTAGAAAAATGGTTTTAAACTATGTTAATTTAACCTAAGTGACTTTAGATATAAATGATAATAATGACAGAAAACCTACTATAACCGACTAACTGATTTAATAGAATATTATTTAATTATTAATATTTATCAGTAAAAATTATTTCTATCTCAACATTAAGCTTGAAATTTTTAAATATCAAAACATTAATGCAATGAATTTATTTAATTTAGATTATTTATTTACTAATTTCAAAATTTCTAATACTAGATTAACATAGATTAGATGCTTAGCACATTTTATATTTGTGAGTGAGAAAGTATACCAGATAATTAATTTTTAACGAACTTAATAAAGTTGGATTCATGATATATAATTTTTAACAAATTTAACCATTTGGTAAATGTTTAATCGATAGAAAAATGGTGAAAAGTTGATTATGACAGAATCTTATAAACTTGATTTTGTTAAAAAAAATTAAAATTGTAAATAGTTATAGTAATAGTATCAACCGAACCGTAACTTAACCATGTATAACTCTAGAGGTGGAGTGTATATGGATTTTACTAATAGAAATTAAAGTTAATTCCATCTAACATGAGATAATATAAACTCAATTGCAACAAATGAATTTACTTCATTAAATAGTAAAAAATTACTTGCAAACTCAGAAAAGTTGCACTAAAAAAAATACCTATATAAGAAATTCACATCCCTCCCCTTCCTCCTTGGCCATTACTTCACATAAGTGTGTATTCAAAAACTCACTTAACAAAGTATACTAGCAAGTTACCTTTTTGTGTTCTTTCCTACATTCATCTCACATTAAAAACTTATCTTTCGTTATTATTTCATCATAAAGCCCACCTTCTGACTAATAACTTATTTAGTTTGTATTAAAAAACGCAGTTACAAAATATAGCCCCTACCTTCATCTCTCCTAAAAATTTTGTTCCCTACAATTATTTCATCTAAAAATTCCACATTCACATCATCATATCACCTATGTTCGTTTTTAGAAACACATTGAAGAAAGTATGTTAAAAATCTTCCCCATTCCCCTTCACATCACCTTAAAAATTTATCATCCCACATGGAAAACTCACTTAACCACCTTTACCCTACTTAAATTTATATTGAGAAACTTACTTAAATAATACATAAAGAAACTTCATCACCCTATCTTTATGTTTGGGTTAACAAAGTATTCGAGTGCAAGTATATTTTTTGTGTTTCACCAACAAAGTTTCATGAGGCTGACGGGTTACTTGGGTTAATGAAATACACGAATATAAATGTATTTTTATTTTCTTCTAACATGGTTCATAATATGAGGCCAACTAGGTACTTGGGTTATTAACCAAGCATGTAAATGTAAGTGTATTTTTCGCCAACCAAGTTTCATAATGTAAATGAAATACACAATTAAAAGTTTGTTTTCGCATTCCACCTACTGGGTTATACAATGTAAAGCAACCAAATACTTGCATTAATGATACTTGTATTAATGAAGTAATTACCAAGTGTATGTTTTTCGTATTCCACCAATACAAATATGGTCAAAGTCTCAGTGCGTCTTTACGAACAAATTTAATATTTTCTATTTGTTGAAATGATTAGGGGAATCCAAAAAGACTCTTCTTAAGTGGATCAATTAAAATGAAGTGCAATTTCACCGCATTCTTTTCGCACAGAAGTCCCTCACTGACATGAACCCACCCATCTGGCTGCAAGCAGCTTGTTCAAACAAATATAAATGGAATTTAATTGGTAATGCGATGGAATTCATATCCATCTGAATAAATCAGTCTTTCCACATACCCTTAATCTTTGCCTCTTAGGCAAAGGACAAGTTAAGAATTTTGACATGCTATTTTTATTTTTATCACTATAAATTTATATTAAAAAAATCATAAATAAAATAGTTAATGGTGGAGTTATTGTTATTCTTTTTGAAGTGATGAGTCTTATATGTATTCTTAATAAAAGAAATTTGTCTACTTCTCAAGTGCGAGTCAAAGATATTTATCATTATCATCTACTAATTTTCGATCATTAATTATTACCACACCATTTACTGTTTCATGATGACCTTTAGCTATGACTTTTTACCACTTTGACCATTTTGACCAATGGTAAATAGTTAATATTCAGTAAATTTTGATTTGAGTTACCCAATTCTTTGGCAAAATTAAAACCTTGCAAGATGACAAATTTGGTATCACTTACATAATATGTTTATGCTAAACCAACTTTCAAAAATATATAATAATTTAAATTTTTTATTAAATATAAAAAATAATAGTATTTCTTATTTATTTCTTTATTTTTAATTTAAAAATTAATCTTCTTTTTTAATAAAACTGTAAATTAGTAAAAAATAATAATAGAGGCTACGACCATTAATTTTTCAAAATTAAAATGGTATGATTAAATTTATATAATTTTTACCATTTTCCTAAATGGAAAAAAGTACTCTATAATTTTGTTTTAATTTAATTCAAAATAATTGGTAAAATGGTAAACCACCTTAGCACTTGTCACTAGAGGTGGGCATCGGTCGGACGGACGTCGGACAAGTTATTGTCCACGTTTGTCCAAAATTTTATCGGACAAAACTTGTCCGACCGAACTAATGTCCGACTTGTCCGTTGGGCCCGGACAACGTCTGTGGACTGTCCAAAATCAACCCTAACTTCTAAACCCTAGCAATGACCACTGTTCATATCGCCGCCGCATATTACTGTTCATATTGCCGCTGCCGCCTCTGCCGCAGCGTCCTGTCGCCGCCCTCTGCCGGAGCCTCTTGTCGCCGCCCTCCCCTTGCCTCTGCCGAACCGCCACCGCGTGCACTGCACGCCTCAGCTCCGCCAACCTTTGCACGTCGTGTCCGCCGCCGCTTGCCTCCGCTCCGGACCGCCACCCTCTGCTTGTGTCTCCGCCACCCTCTGCGCGCTGTGTGAAAATCCGTCGAGGCCTTCGGCTGCCCTGCGTCCGCCGCCGCCTACCCCCGCCCGACCGCCACCCTCTGCACGCTGTGTAAACATCCGCCACTGCTTGCCTCGTCTACCCTGCCTCTGCCGTCGGACTGCCACCACGATGCCGCCTGCCTCCGCCGAATAGCCGCCCGTTGCCGCCGCGTGTATATTCCTTAGATTTATCCTAAATTTAGTTTATTTTATATCTAGAATTAATTCTTATTATTTTATAAAGTTAGATTATTTATACTTGGATGATAATGTAAACAAATTTTATACTAACGAAATTGTGTAGTGATTGAACTATAAAAATTTGTGCAATTATTTGGTAAAGGAAGTTTGCATCTTGAAAGGAATAGGTACTGTCAAAGTGTTAATTAATAATATTTGTTGATATTAGCCTTATAAATGTTGAAAATATTATATTATTGATGAAAGTATCAGACATTTGGTCGGCTATTCGGTTGGACAAAGAAATGTCAATGTTTGGTTTGTTTTAATTCGGTCAAATTCGGTCGGTCAAATTCGGTCGGACATGCTTCGGACTTCGGACGGACGGACCAATTCAGATGTCCGCGCCTACCCCTACTTGTCACCCTACTTGGAGAGGTGCATTAAGAACCAGTTTGTCCGAGGGGTGTCATGTTTATGTTTTTTGCCCCTTGAGGAGGTTTACAAAAAGGGGACATTGACCCTAATTCTTTTTACATGAATCACAAAATGCAACAAGTGTTCACAACCGGCAAACAGTGGCATTTTTTTCAAGACATTTGCCTAGGGATGGGTTTAGATATTCGATATCTGCAAATCTGACCCGTTTATATATATGATCTGAAACAGATTTGGATCGGATTTGGGTTTGAACTTTTTAGATATATAATATTTTCAAAAATATTCAGGTCGGACATGGATTTGGGATGATCCAACCCGAATCTAATCTAAATAGTTGATATTTTATAAAATTATGTTTCAAAATATTTTAAATAATATTTTTTATTTTAATTTTTTATATTAAAATTAATATTATTTTAGTCAATCGGGTTAAATTCCGGTCGTGCAAATTCTGGTTGGATACGGATATAGTAACTGAGTTCCAACATGCTAGTTCTAAGAATATACATATTTTAAAATTTATGCACCAGTTTTCGCATTCTAAAGCGGTTGCAAATTATTTACAAAATTACAATGGAAAATGGCATTTGCAAAAATAATAGTGGCTAGATAAAAAAATTATAAGTTTTATATAAATAACCTACACCTTTTATTTACAGCAATTTAAAGTATCCTACTACTTAAAATTCATATAAATAAATAAAAATAATAATAAGGATAATTATAAATTTTCAACCCATTCTATTAATGTTTCTAAGCTTTTCATCTTAATTATAAGGTAATTATAATAAAAATTCATTTCACAATATCTATTAACTAGTGCTTTTAAAAGAAATTTAAATTAGGTCATAATGAAAAAAAATAACCTCCTACTTACATTTAAGATATATATATATATATATATATATATATATATATATTAGTGTGGGTCCCATTAAAAAAGTTGAAATTAAATTAAATTAAATATATAGTTTATTTATATAAGTTAACCTATATGAAGTGTAGCTTACCTTAATTTTCTCAAATTTTATTATAACATACATATTGGGAATATAAAAGCCATGCATTCAAAATGATGCAAGAGGAAGATGAAAAGTTGTACTATGTACCAAAATTTGTCTATAAATGTGTCTTCACACACTCTTAGTGTATTCCACATTAGTTTGTGAACTATGACATCGTTATCTTAAAGTAGAAAGTTGATAATTGGAATCATCTTAATTGTCTTTTAATTGTTTTCAATGTTTATTTTTTCAATATTTCTTATATTTTTTGTCTTGATATTTAATTTTATATTCTATATAGTTTTATCAATAATGTATGGCGCTGACATTAACATAATGATGAAGATGATGATGATAATAATAATAATAATAATAATAATAATAATGTATTGTATGCTATGGTAAAATAATATTGATTGTCATTTTCTTTTTCTAGATGATGTCAATAAATTATGAATGAAACAATATGTAAGACGCACGATGCGAATTTATTCTTTCTCATTATGACAATGTGAATTTATTCTTATTCATTATTACAATGTGAATTTATTTTTATTCATTATTACGATGTGAATTTATTCTTATTAATGTTTACGTTGTGTTTTTATTCTTATTCATTATTATTCATTATGATGATGTGAATTTATTCTTATTAAATGTATGTACTTTATAGCCTATTAGTAATTAAATACTAGCTCAAAGCTCCCTAACCAAGAAATGAAGCCATGTCCGGAGACACTCACCGCTTCAATTAGTCGCTTCACCCATGGAGTGTTCATCTCGGATAAGGTAAGAGTATGGTTATATCTGAATTTGACTAGAATCTGAAAATTCGACTTAATTCGACTTAAATTTGACACTGAAAAGGTGTCAAGATACTATGATTGGAGGATCCTTTGTGCGAGGCGTTTCTGGAGGCAAAAGAAAAAGGGTATGCATCAGAAATGAGATCATAATCAATCCTTCTCTCCTTTTCCTAGACGAACCCACGTCAGGATTGGAGTCAACAACAGCTTTGAGAATTGTTCAGATACTACATGACATAGTTGAGGTAGGCCCAAACAACTTCCTTTAGAATGATGTATGGCACTGAAGAACAGTTTGAAGTTAAGAGCAATATTGTTCTCTACAGGCTGGAAAGACAGTTATCACCACTACACACCAAACCATCCAGTCGGCTCTTCTACAAATTTGATAAGCTGATCCTAATTAGCAAAGGAAGTCTGCTCTATTAGTGAATGGCATTAGAAGCAATGGTTTATTTCTTGTCAATTGGCTGCACACCTCTTTTTGCAATGAACCCAGCAGAGTTTTTACTGGTTCATAGTTGAAGGCTTATAAATTATTATGATACTAATATATAACGCTAATAATTTTCATAGCTTAGACCCAGTTGAGACCAAGCAAGCTGTGTTGCGGTTACCTCCTTTTCCTCCTCCCATGAAGGAACAATCGAGTTTAAGTTGGTGATGATCGTTTCTTCTTCTCCTGTTTTTGGAACTCTTGGTTACATGAGGTTGCTTCTTTTTCTTGTCTGAATTTTTATCATAATGCTGTAGAAATGTGAATCATAATGAGGTTACATGAGGTTGCTGTAGAAATTTTTATCATAATGCTGTACCATGTAGAGTTCTACTTGATTTTTTAATCTTGGTCTTGAACTAATTGGCTTTGTGGATTGCAGGTAATTGTTAATGTTTTGGAGTTAGGCGGACGGGGTGGTGGAACTACTAATTAATCGACTCTTGCAACCTGCGAGTTCATGTTATTAATTTTTGTTTGATTTATGGAAATGGGTAATTCTAATATGAATAGATGGAAAAATTTTCATAGTTGAAGGCTTATAAATTATTATGATACTAATATATAACGCCAATAATTTTCATAGTTTAAGGCAGTTCACCAAGTACATTCTTACATTTGAGAAGTCCGTTCCCCTAGATATAAAAAATGAAAACTTAAAGTCTGTTCCCTGGCTATAGAAAATGATAAACTTCTTAATTACATTGCAATATGAACAATGAAGAAGACACTAGTGCACTCCACACAGTAATAACCATGGTTCCAAGAAATAGCCTTTGGTAAACAAGAGAAGGAGGCCATCTTAGCCATCGGATTTTTTAATCCAATAATACAGCCAAAATGATGGAGTTAATGCATAACCGAAACTATTTACAAAATTAACTCAAAAGATTCAAAAGGTGCAAATAATATTCATTCATAAATGTCAACTAAAAATTTGGTTAATGAACTGGGTGACTTTGTTATTCCCACTATTGTACCTTGTAAGTACAGCTAAACACTCTTTTACAAGTGTTTCTATAGATATATGCATGTTTCTTGTACATACACGTGCGTGTTAAGATGACATTATACCTTTTATATGTGTGTACAAGAAACATACGTAGAAGAATATATATATATATATATATATATATATATATATAGAGAGAGAGAGAGAGAGAGAGAAAGTTGCAATGTGCTGCAGCGTTTTTTATTCAAAATTCTTACCCAAACCAACCCCCACCCCCTTCTCCCATTTTTCACACCTCCCCCACTAATTTCCGGCCGGTCGCCCCCGCCCCGACCTTCTCTGTCGGTTGCCCCCGCCCTCCTGCAGCCGCGGTCGTCCCTGCCCCCGGCCCCGCTCTAAATATCAAAACTCAAGGGAATAGGGATGGGCAAAGAAAGGAAGAAGCTGGCCAGCGTATCTGAAGGAAAGGAGAGTAGAAGAATTGTTGGGAAGTCTGAATTTGCCTATCTCTGATTCTTATTAATGAAAATTTCAACCTAACGATCTTAATTTATTTTTACATGTTTTGGCCTTCGCAATTTGTCCTTGTGAAAAAGGAAGGAGAGTGTAACAGTTGAGAGAACGGGATAGTAGATATTTGTTTTCGGCTATTTGTTAGAAATTATTATTTAGTTTATATTTATTAGCCAAAGGTTACATCTCTCCTAAAAGTAATAACCTCCAGATAAAAAGTTATAAGACAAAAGGTATTACTGTACCTCCTCACTTTGTATAAATATCGGTGTCTGACAAAACGGTTTTTTATTACTCGTGTGAGATTACTCTAACGATCTTGTTTATTTTTTGTTGGGTATACAAGGTTAATAATTTTATATTACTTTATAATCTATGATTAAATAAGTTTAATCTTCACTCTCACTTTTTTAAAACAGATTTGCTTCATTTGTAAGGGGGTTGTTGATGTTGGAGATTGAAATTTTCTGAAGTTAGTCTGCTTTATGGGAAATTGTTGGGTGAAGTTTGTGATATTTAGCTTTTTCGCTTTTTGGGTGGTAAGAACTATAAAATTAATTCACATGTGAATGAAATGTGCAAGGGCTTGTCATGGTAGGATTGCTAGATCAGAACTGAAGTTATATAATTTAGATCAAGTTTTGTTGATTAATATCATTAGAATCTTCTATTTTGCTTGAATTTGCATGGCTATGGCCAGATTTGTGGTTGACTTAGACCCATATTAGAGTTCTGCATTAAATACTTTATTTCGTTGTGTTATCTTTGTCATGTTCCTATTATTGCAAGTCTATTTAGCATATTTAAAGCATAATTTAAAAACTTGAAATTTGAACTTGACTTGGTATGTAATGAAGCGGACTTGACTCGAAGGAATATTTAGTATATATAACTCTTTTGACATTTGAAATTAATAAATATGTGATTTACATTGTTTAAACATATTGATTATCTAATCTAAAAAAATATTAAATGTTTTAATGGCTTTTATAATTTGACTTGGGTGTCAATTGTAAATTCGGCCATCTATGGAGTTTGATGTGATAAGCTAGCAAGTGGAGTTGGCTTGAGGAGTTTTTTAAGTTCAAAAAATGTTTTTAAACTATAATTTAAAGTGGACAAACTTAAGCAGTATATGATTTTTATAATTGACCATTCTCAAACGATTTAGATTGAGTAATATATCTTATTGGGCTTAGAATGTTACATACTTTAATTAAACTTTTTATATATACTATCCATTTATAATACTTGATTTGTTATATAATGAATATATTCTTTTTGGATAATCTTATCAATTATATTTATTAATTTATATATACTATTATTATTTATTTAATGAATATATGAGTTAAATTTATTATTTAATATTCATTTATTATATGTTTCATTTAATTATTTAATTATATATTGTTATTTATTATTATGAAGAAAACTTAAAATATGATTCTATATGAATTATATTTTTTAAAAAATCATTGATCTATTAAAACTTATTAGAATTAAAATTACTTTTAGTATTTGTTTGTAGAAAATGCGTACACATATAAAATGTGGTATTTTACAAACGCACAAAATAATTATTTTTGTTACCCGTATAACACCCCAAATTAGCCCAAAGAATAAACTAATCCTTGATGTTATAATTCGAAAAGTTATCTATTGGACTACTAACATACAAATCTTATAGAAACATATATCAACCCTTAAGGAGGCTTAAGACATAACCTTAATGTGTTTTGTATATAATGCATGTTGATCATACCATATAGGACAGGTCTTAACCTTAAGGGCTTCTGAATGAACACTCCGAGCCACGGGGTAGCACCTCTCTTGCAATTAAATACGTGACTTTCATAAGTGATGATCACTCTGAGCCATACGAAGGCAACACCCCCAATGCAGCTAAAAAGTTGAAATTTTTCATAATACAAATGCATGATCTAGTTCATATACTTTAATTTAGTGGTTGGATTAGATATCTTATTATTGACACTTGTTCAACTTTTTGTACTTTTATACATAAAGTGCTGTAGTTAGTGTCTTCTTCATTGTTCATATTGCAATGTAATTTAGAAGTTTGTCATTTTTGATAGCTAGGGGAACAGACTTTAAGTTTTCATTTTTTATATCTAGGGGAACGGACTTCTCAAATGTAAGAATGTGCTTGGTGAACTGCCTTAAACTATGAAAATTATTGGCGTTATATATTAGTATCATAATAATTTATAAGCCTTCAACTATGAAAATTTTTCCATCTATTCATATTAGAATTACCCATTTCCATAAATCCAACAGAAATTAATAACATGAACTCACGCGATAATTATATTAGTATTGTCACACATTTGCAAAACATAAATACTCATGAATTTTACATAAAACCTTCAAACTAATGCATTCATAAAACATATTCCATCCAACAAAATACACTTGGTAATAATGTCGTTCATAGAACATATTCCATTCAACAAAATAAACTTGCAGTCACATATTTCATTAACCCAAATACCCAATTGGCTTCACATTGTGAAAGCCAGTTAATGGAATACAAAAACACACTTTCACTCGAATAGTTTGTTAACCTAAATATAAAGGTAGATGGAGGAAATTTCTTACTGTATTATTTAAGTAAGTTTATGAAAACAAACTTACGTAGAATAAACATTGGGAAGTGAGTTTTTCAGGTGAAAAGATAAAATTTTGAACTGGGGGCATGTTTTTAAGGTGAAATCCAAGTATGCGACTCTAAGTGTGTTTTTGGTGTTGCACTAATCAAGTTTCACAATGTGAGGCCAACTCAGTACTTAGGCTAATTAAACTCCCTTTCCTCCCCTTCCTTTAACTTGGTTTCATAACGTAAGGCAAACAAAGTTCCTTTTCTAATTAACCAAGTATTTTTTTATATGTGATTCTTTGTAACATAGGAAAGGGAAGAGCTTGATCATGTGTAAGTATGTTTTTTATAAGATAAAATTTTGTGTGTGGATTTTTTAGGTTCCGCCATTCGGGTTTTACAAGGGCTGCCTACTGAGTACACAAGAAAATAATTAATATACGATGGAAAATATTATTTTGTGTAAGTAGGTTTTTCTTCTTTCAGCACCTTGGTTATACAAGCGGTGCCAACTAAGTTTTAAGCTGTAAGTATGTTTCTTGTGTTCTATCAATTGGGTTCATATTGTGATGTCAACGAGTATGTGATTCCTTATAAAAGGAGTTAAATTGTTCTGTTTGTTGATTAGTAAAATCTAGATGGACTCCACATGGACCAATCAAAATGAGGTGCAGCT
>JAURVB010009742.1:0-21224 GCA_033002965.1 Piper betle | reverse complement strand
AAGATCTTCACATTCCTCAACATTCAACACCAATTCTTTACTATAACAACATGAGCAATCTTCATCTCACAACCAATCGCGTGTTTCACCCATGGACAAAGCGTGTGGAGACTGATTAAGCGTGTGTTCGCGAACAGTGTCTCTTCAAAATCTTGTTACCAAACATGTCTTTACACCTGATCAATTGGCTGATGTGTTTACCAAGCCCCTTCTTCAACCGACTCGTGTGCGAATTCTATCCAAGCTAGGGCTCACAACCATGTCAAGCTTGAGGGGGATGATAAGAATAAGGTTTAAATCTGTAAACAAAAATGTAAATTTATCTCTTTCTAGTTACCTCCGGTTTCTTGATGTTATAGCCAACCTCTATTTTTTCCTTTTCTACGGCTTTCCAAATCGATGTCTTGGCCTCCACTCTTTTTATATAAATATGGGGTATTCCCAATCTTGAGTAATGAGAAAATTTTCTTTCCAAACACTTCCACATGAACAACATTTAAGCAATACAAGCAACATGCAAATATAGTCCCCCATCAAAACTACATCACTGATCTTTTGTACTTGTTGCGTCGTCCAGCTGTCCTAATCCAAGAACTTATATACATTAAATGTATTCTTTGTTAAAGTACATGAACAAAAGAGTGCTCTCTCCCCTTTACTATTGCCCTTAGGAATGGTATGGGATAAATGGGCTTTGTTAACTAGGCCCAACAATGGCACCACAAATGGGTACCACTTATTGGTTAGCAAGGTAGGTTGTGAATATGTGATGTATTATTTGCCCCGTGAGTTTTGCACGTTGTCAACTAATAAGTGGAAAGGAATCCAAACCATCCACTTGTCTCTCCCATAACTACAAAACTTATTTTTTATTCTAAAAATACTAAGCCGACTCAACTCCATGCCTCCCTGAATCTATACAAGAGAGAACTAATAAGAACAAAAACGAAAAAATAGCACATTCTCTCAATACCTAGTACCTCTACGATCAAGATGGACAAGTAACTACAGAAGTAATAAACAAATAAGGCACAAATATTAAATAATTTAAGTACAAACAAAGAAAAACCGAAGTTAGGGGAACTTACACTATCAATATACGTAAGATCCTTCAACTTAGTCATATATTTAATACCTATTAAGTGAGATCCTGATTATAAGTGAGAACGAACTATATATCTTTAATTTAGTTAACCACTATTTAAGGAAACACTAAACCCATTATGTTGCACTTTGGGCTAGGTATATATGATATCAGAGCCTCATTGTTCCGTATTAGATGGTGGGGTAGACTAAAGATGTTGGCTAGGTTGCCAGTTAGGGTCAAAGAAGGACGTGAACTGGGGCTAGCAATGGGGCAAGTGTAAGAATTTTGGGGATGAAATTTCAAGGTGAGTTGATTGTGAGATCCCTCAATTTAATCTCATATCTAATACCTAGTGGGATAAGATTCTATTTATAAGAGGGAATAGACTATAGATCTTTAACTTGGTTAACCACTTTTAAAGAGATGGCTTAACTCATTATGTTACACTTTGGGCCAGTCGTTACAATACAAGAATTATAAGTGGTTTAAAATTTATTCACTTAATATTTTCTAACGATTAAATCAAACACAAAAGTGTTGAATAGATAGGCAATAAGTAAAACAACTAGATAATTAAAACAAGGAAATGGATAAATAAAATGATACATATGGGACTTTTATAATGGTTCAAAACTCCTACTCTTCATCAGTCTCTTCAACGTACGTTAGAAATGTAGGTCGTCATTTTCTTTTTAATACACTAATGTGTATACCTTTCAAGTCAAATTTCTTTGACAATGTTTCTTCTTGAGAAAAGAAGTTCTCCACCACTATCACTCTAGAAGTTTGCACTAACAGAAGCTCCAACTAGCTTCTCTTCTAATGTCCACCAATGGAAGTGTGACACCTCGAATCCGGCTCGCTCGCGAACCAAACTGGACAATCATGGGTCCCTATTGGATCTAGTCTCTACATCTCAAGGTGGAAGATACTGATTACTGTGCATGGATGAATGCATGGAACACTAACATGCTACTAGATAGATGACATGACAACTAGTTCGCAAAATAAAACAGTTGCAATAAAATCAATAAAAATTTATGAAATAAAACAGACAGAAGCTCCCCTAAAAGTGAAATTAGGGGTCACCCTATCAAACAATATGTATAAATGCATATATCAATATACATTCGTTGCATCATATTTTTCACATAAACATCTAATTCTATTGGAGTTAATTATACATCACATCATCGGCAATCGGTGACAGCTATGGTTTTGTCACATGTCTCGGGCTCGAATTTGGTGCTCATCGGCATCCAAAATTTGATCGGGTTTCACTGGATGAGCTCGACCAAAGATTCGGCAAATTCCAGGGAATTCGATATTTTGGCAATTTTCTAGCATTTTCAAGCAGTTTTCTGGTGACTTTCAAGCTGACTTTTGGCGACTATTGCGGCAGCTGCTAAGCAGTGAGATGGTGGTGGTATGGGGTACTGTTGGCACCGGCTCGACGAACCCAACGCGTCTACTATATTGACGAGGTCGGAGGAGGCAGTGGCTAGCTGGAAAAGGGTAAAACAAGGGCAGTCGGTGGTGGGTGACGAGAGCTGGCCGGGATGGGCGGTGTTGGGCTCCGCTCCGATCGGAGAAGGTCAAGGGAGGGTCGGCAATGTCAAGGCGATGGTAGCGGCAGAATCGGCGATGGGAGTGTGGCACTAGGGCACGACTCCCTCTCTTCGTGGGGGCTGTGCAATGACCGAGGGCGCTCAGGGTGGCACAATGATGGCGCGGCAGGGCTAGGCAATGTCAATCAGTGCGGAGTGGTTTGGGTGTTGATGGAGGCGACAAGCAAAGGGGTGGCGTTGAGGGTTTGTGGGAAGAAGAGAAGCGTTGGGGAGAAGAAAGGGTTCGGTGGCAATATCGGAAATGAAACTTGACTCGATCCTACTCGAATAAAAAATAATAACTAACTCGTAATAATTCCTAAAAAATCTAGAAAAATAGGGTAAAATCCCATAAAAATAGAATACACACCAAAACATCACAATGACATACTCTATAGCTAATAACCCTCCCAAACTACTCCATTATATGTCCTAATATGTTATTCGACCTAAAAATAATTCTCTAGTTTAATACTAAAATAAAAAATTTTTGGGCGTGCTCTATTATATTCTGATAACTCATCCTGTTACTATCTTACTGACATTATCATCATATACTTGGGCACACATGACCCCTCATTATTCATAGCACATGACTGGCCTCGGCTCAGTACGCGTGTTCTAAAATTAACTCGACTAAAAATAACAGTCAAACTGACCAATTTAGGTTATAAAACTCTTGTAGCTATCCACTAAATCTTAAATCTGAAGTGGAATACATTCATACCTGTTGTGTCTACCGTATCCTCTAGTGCTTCAACAATTGTGGTGGTGTCCATCCCCATTGCCCATGGTGGTACCAAGGTGGACGGTCCTGCTGGTGGTGTTATCTATATTCTTCTCAGATCCAAGGCCAGCTGTTCATGTCCTGTCATGGCAACCATCATTCCTCTCTGATTCAGACCCCTTTGTTGTCGTCTTGGTGACTGCTGACCACTACCTCTCTGTTCTTGTCCTTGGCTTTGGTTGCCTCTCTTCTCTTGCAAAGGGGTAGCTAGAAGCATTGGTCATTGTGGTAGTGCCAGAAGGGTTGGCTATTGGCGCTGAGCAATCAAACATTCTACTACCCGATGTTCTGGTTGATCACATCTGAAGCATACGTTAGTACCTGCTCTACATATTCCTCTATGAGGACGTCCACAGTTCTGACATGTTGGGTGTATGTTCTCTTGAACTAGTCCATCCATGGCTCTCATTGTAGCTAGGGCATCTATCTAACATCTTTGTTGTATCACCTGATCAAATTAAAATTGTTGATGGTGTTGTTATCTCTTATCATAGTCTCTACCAGGTCGGTAGCCAAGATTCGCTCAGCTTCACTTGCGGCTAACACCACATCCCCAAAAATGGCAAATATTTTGTCAATTAGTGCTAGACGAATCTCATAGTGTAGATCCTTATAAAGTGCCTGACTCTTCGTTGTTCTACCAACACTAAATCTGGTGCAAATCTTTCTAATGCTCTGAATCAGGACTCATAAAGTGTCACACTCATGGGTTCCTGTCTAAGTGTCTAAAAGTCACTATCTTTCCTCTTCCTTACATTAGGAGGAAAATAATTTTTATCAAACTCAGCTTTGAATTCATCACATGTCACATCCTAAGGTTGCTTGTCTACAAAAATGGATGCCATGATTGAATCCCAGCATATTCTAGCTTCATCTTGGAATGCTCCCGCAATAATTCATAAGCGGTGCTGCATCAGACATGTCATACTTCCTAATACACCAACAACTGATGAAATCCACAATAAAGCTTCTTCTACATCTAATTTTCCAATGAATAGCAGTCCTCCATTCTTCACAAACAGCTCATATTGTCAAAATCCGAGATTTCTATCACCAACTGGTCTATTTGATTCTTCTCCAATCTCAAATTGCGAAACCAGTGATACTGCCTCTACTGGAATATTACCAAACCTTGCGGTGCCTATCTGTCTACTGCCATCTCCTACAGGTCCTATTCTTGCTTGAAGTGGGGTGACCAATGGAATTGCTGTAGGAGTAATCCCCTGATGTAGTGGTGGTGGAGGAGGCGGTGGCACAGGGCCCATGGGAACTGTAGGCTCCCCTCATGCCTCATCAACCATAACTATTCTCTTCTTTGTTCATGCCACGCCGAGAGCTATTTGTCGTAGTTCTCTTAGGGATTCCTTCTAACTCTGTTGCATCTGCATTTGTACCTCTACCAACCGTGCGATGGCAACCTCCATTTTAATCTCACTACTTCTAACACTGCAGCAGCTTCCACTACAACGACTCCCGCTATGGCAGCTTATCTAGCCTTGCTCACTGGGATTTCCTGGGAGAAGGAGGCGATGGAGTCTTGTTCTGAGTACTTCGAGTTCTTGCCATGATACCCCTACTCACTGATCCAATCCTGAAAATACTGCCACACTACCCATTGGTGAGAAATCTGTAAATCAAAGACAACATGGATAGAAATATGTACTTGCCAGCTAGACTTAGAGAAGTCTTTGCACACACATCACATATGAAAATATCTTCCAACTTAATTGACCGAGAGTGGCTCTGACACCAAACTGTGACACCCCGAATCTGGCTTGCTTGGGAACAAAACCAGACCGTCACAGGTCTCGAGTGGATCTACTCTCAACATCTCAAGATGGAAGATAATGATCGCTATGCATGGTTGAATGCACGGAATCCTAATATGCCACTACATGGATGACATGATAACTAGTTTGCAAAACAAAATAGTTGCAACAAAATCGATAAAAATTCGTGAAATAAAATGGACAAAACCTTCCCTAAAAGTGCAATTAGGCGTCACCTTGTCAAAACAACATGTATAAATATATAAATCAATATACATTTGTTACATTATATTTTTCACAAAAACATCTAATTCTATCACATCAAAATATTGTATGTTTTGGGTCTCGACCCACCTGTTCATTCTATTTACATTTCACTTTTATCATTCGACTTGCACACTAATATCTGTTTCAAATCATAATATCACTATCCATTTCTATATACCACAATATTCATCATAAGTATTTCATTTTTTATAATAACATGACAAAACAATTAAAACAGTCAAAACAAATAGTCAATTGACACACGTGCATGGGTGTGCAAAGCATGTCACTGCTCCTCCATCCAACTAATGTATCCAGTATTTAATCCTCACCTACATATATATAAAGAAAAATGTCAATAACAAGTGTTACTAGTTCATAAATATAACTACATAACAAACTAGCAAATGAGAGTTGACTCTCATTCTGAAGAAAAGATTTATATACTTCTCGTGAACACTCCTAAGCACATTTACTGAAGAGCCAATGAGTTGTAGACCTAGTAGTGTCCCAAATTCACTGGCCTGATGCATCTCTCGGCATTTTCTCATTTCCTGGTCCCTTAGGACTACCTGTATATCCTAAAGCCCTCTCCTTTCCTCCATAATTCCCCTAGCCTTGGGCACGAAAGCCAAGTACTCTCAGACAGTTGCCTTTAGTTCCCTTTGAACCACAAGTCCGAATGTGTGCTATGCTAAACAGTACTCGTAAACCTCCACATTTCTCCGAGTGTGAGGAACTCAAAACAGGAGTTGTCAAGATCCCTTCGAATTGGAACTTCCAGCTCTCTAATCTAGAGTCTTCCTTGATATGCACATGTACCCGCTCATGGTACGTGCGAGTCAGTTTTCCCACCCCTTGTCTCAATGAAAACTCGATAAAATATATATATTGTAAAACCCACGATTCGAGTCAGGGTTTTATATTAAGAACTGGTCGGTTCGACCGTTATTTTCGAGTCGAGTCAGTTTCAGAACACGTGTACTGAGCCGATGCCGGTCTTGTGTATGAGCCATGAGGGTCATGTGTACCCAAGTATATGATGATAACGTCATGAACACAGCAGAAAAGAATGAGTTATCAAAATATATGAGAGTATGCAGTTCATTTTTTTATTATGATATATAATGGATCGTAGAATTAGTTTTAGGCTGTTTACCGCGTTAGGACACGTTACAGGCATTTTGGGTGGGTTGATAGTTCTAGAGCATATCATTATGATTTTTTTGATGTTGTTTGATTTTACGGGATTTTTCCCGATTTTTATGAATTTTTTTAAGGATTTAATACGACCTAGTTATTATATTTGACTCGAGCCGGAGACGAGTCAAGTCTTAATTACAAGTTTGCCACCCAACCATCTCTTATCCACCCCCGACCTTTCCTCCCCCACGCCCAAACCCTAGCCGCCGCGCCGCCCCTGTTCGCGTGCCACCGCCGCCACGGCCGACGCCGCTTGGCCATCGATGACGCCGCCCAGCCCGGCCACGGCGTCGCCCTGCCGCCCCGACCAGGCCCGGCCACGAGCTGGCGCCGCGGCGCGAGGAATCACCTCAGTGACGCAACGCTAGCGTCGCCGATCGCACCGCCGGCGACCGTCGCCACCACGATCAGGTGGTCGGCTCGACGTCCTCGACCCCTCAGCTGCCTTTCCCGACCGGAGCGGAGGCCATCGCCGGCCTAGCCGGCCGGATCTAGCGACCCATCGCCGCCACTCCATCTTATGCATTTTCCGGCGAGCCACCACCTCCGTTGGCCGCGCGACCTCGTAGATGAGTCGGGCTCGCCGAGCTGGTTCTGAGGGTACCCAACACGACCACTTTCCGGTCAGTAGACGCCGCCGGCGATTGTCACCGGAAAACCATCGAAAGCCGCCGGAAAACCGCCAGCTGCTGCCGGAAAACCACCGGAAAATCGAAATTTCTGGAATTCACTGGAATTCATCGGATCTTCCACGGGGCTCACCCAGTCGAGCCCGATCGAGCTTCGGACGCCGATGAGCGCCGAATTTGAGTTTCGAGATGCGATGGAACCCTAATCGTCTCCTATTGTCGACAACGTGAGGTATAATTACCTCCGATTGATTTATTTAAAATTGATGATAATTGTTAGCATAGCATGCTAGGGTTGATTAATTATCATGATTAATGTCTTGACCATGAATAAAGTAAAGATGTGCATGATGAGATTGTTAGCGAATGAAGTAAGTGATCTAATGAGATGAATTGTGTATGAGCATATTAATCTAGTACGATGCAACTTAGAAGAACAGAATAAAATATGGTATGAATAGTTAGAGTTAGGATTATTTACTCTTATAATTATCTGATTGTTATTTTGATGGATGATCTTGTGGTTGCATTATGTGTGATGTTATTGAGTTTGATGCATCATTTAGTTAGTGGGCGTTAGTATTTAGTTTTGATGTGTAGGTACGGAGTAGGAGCTCGCCGCCTAGGCGCGATGACACGCTTGGAGCTTCTATCAGGTCCGTTTAGGACTCGTCTGTTTTACTCTTTTCTATTGTATGTTTGTTTTAATGCCTACAGGACGAGTTAAGTGGCGCTTTATCGGATCCCACTTAACTCGGGCCATTTAACCGAATAGTTTTCCGGATTAATAACCCCTCGAGGATGAGATCCCTCGAGGATGATTTCGAAAACAAGATCCACCACAAGTTGCCTTCGGGCCTATTATATAAATCCCTACCCAGTCCTATATATATATGTAGTTTTCGCGTTTTCAGTGAGACGAGAGATGGAGAAATTGACTGCACGTACCATGCAGAGGATGCCGTGACAGTCAAAGCGGGCTCTGGATTAGTGCTAGCGGACTGTTCCATTCCTGAGGGATCCTGACAACTCCGCGTTTGAGTTCCTCACACCCGGAGAACGTGGAGGTTTACGGGTACTGTTTAGTACAGCGCATGTCCAGACTTGTGGTTCAAAGGGTACTAAAGGCGACTGCCTGAGAGTACTCGGCCTTCGTGCTCAAGGCCAGGAGAAATATGGAGGTAAGGAGAGGGCTTAGGATAAAGTTTCACGAGAAGTACTGAAAAAGAAGTGCCGAGAGCGGCATAGTACCAGCAGCAGTAAGTTCGGGATGCTACCGGGTCTGCAGCCCAGTGGCTCCTCAGTAGTGCCCTTCAGAGTGTTCACGTGGAGTATATGCTGTTTTCTTTCATATGAGAGTTTGCTCTCATAGCCAGTTTGTTATAGTTATTTTATTTTCCGGACCAGTAACACTTGTTACTGACGTGTTTTTATACTATATGTAGGTAATAATCACGAGTTGGAGGAGCCAGCTTGGACGGAGGAGCAATGAGGTCTTGTACACACACATGTTAGATTTCTGAATGTTTAATATTGTATTATTATGTTATTATATTGTGAATGACATGATTAAATGTTTGAGCATGATGATATGATGTGAATGAAATGCTAAGACACGATAACAGAATGCAAAATATGATCAGAGTTGAGCAGCGGAAGCGTAGTGGGTTGAGACCCAAGCTTCAGAATGAATTCATAATATGTTAGATTTTGTGTGAATGAAATCATGGATGCATGTGTATATATTTATATATATATATTATTTTGACAGGGTGGGCCCATAATTGCACTTTTAGGGGAGACCCTGACGGTTTTATTTCATGATTTTTACCGTAATTGTAATGATGTGAAAATTGGTTGCATGTCATCCATGTAGTATCATGTTAGGGTTTTATGAATTTATCCATGCATGACAAGTCGTATCTACATCTTAAGACGCCGAGATTGGATCCGTATGAGTTAGGTTCGGGTTAGCCGACCTAACCGGGGCTGGTAATATGCCGGTTCGGTTCACGAGTGTGAACCAGATTTGGGGTGTTACATATATAGGTCTAGGAAGGGATTTATATAATATGCCCGAAGGAGAATATGGTGGATCTTATTTTTGAAATCAAACTTGAGGGATCTCATCCTCGAGGGTTATTAATCCAAAAAATCGAATGATTAAATGACCCGAGTTAAGTGGGATCCGATAAAATGCCACTGAACCCGTCCTACAAGTAATAAAACAATACACAATATGATAGAGCATAAAATAGGGAACAAGTCTTAAATGGACCTGGCAAAAGCTCCGAGCGTGTCCTTGCGCTTAGTTGGCGAGCTCCTACTTCGTGCCTATACATCAAATATAGAAGCTAACGCTCGCTAACTAAATGATGCATCAAACATCCTATAGCATACACACACTACATCATTCATCAATTACACATAACGTTTCTTACTCTACATTGCATTAGATTACGATAATTACTTAATTTACCTAATTAGTTCCTTAACATTCATTTTAATACACTTCGATCAAGCAAATTTATATTTTTATTTACAATAAAAATATTAAACATAACAATTCATCAATCCTAGCATGTCATGCTAACAATCATCAATTTTAAATAATTAAATCAGAGTTAATTATACCTCACATCATCGACAATCAGTGATTGCTAGGGTTTCGTCATATATATATCGAGTGCTCGAATACGGTGCTCATCGGTGTCCGAAGTTCGATTGGGTTTGATTGGATGAGTTTGACGGAAGATCTAACAAATTCCAGTGAATCTGATTTTTTGGCAATTTTTGGTAGTTTTTCAGCAGTTTCTAAGGGTTTTTCGGTGGCTTTCCAGTGGTCTTCCAGCAACTGTTGGCAGCGATGGCTAAGCACTGAGATGATGGTGGTGTGGGGTACTGTTGGCACCAGCTCGACAAGCACGACGCATCTACAACGTCAACAAGGTTGGCGGAGGTGGTGGCTCACCGGAAAAGGGTAAAACAGGGGTGGTTGGTGGTGGGGTGACAGGATATGGCCGGGATGGGCGGCGTTGGGCTCCGCTCCATTTGAGGAAATTCGTGGGAGGGTCAGCGACATCGAGGCGGCCACTAGATGGTGGTAGAGACAGCCACCGATAGTAAAATCGGCGATGGGACCTGAGTGCTAGGGCGCGGCTCTTTCGTGTCATGGGGGCCAGGAGACGGCACGGGGCACTCAGGGCTGCACGACAATAGTGCGGCGGGGCTAGGCGGCTTCAATCGGCAATGGGGTGGTATCGGCGGCAGTGGAGGCAACAAGTAGAGGGGCGGCGTCGAGGGTTTGGGGGAAGAAGAGAAGCGTCGGGGAGAAGAAAGGGTTCAGTGGCGATATCGTAAATAAAACTTGATTCGACTCTGACTCGAGTTAAAAATAATAACTAACTCATAAAATTCCTTAAAAAATCTAGAAAATGGGGTAAAATCCCATAAAAATATAATGCACACCAAAACATCACAATGACATGTTCCATAACTAATAACCCACCTAAACTGCTCCGTAACGCGTCTTAATGTGTTATTTGTCCTAAAAATAATTATCCGCTCTAATACTAAAATAAAAAAAATCTAGGCGTGCTCTTATATATTTTGAT
The DNA here is from genome assembly GCA_033002965.1 of Piper betle. Classification (NCBI taxonomy): domain Eukaryota; kingdom Viridiplantae; phylum Streptophyta; class Magnoliopsida; order Piperales; family Piperaceae; genus Piper; species Piper betle. The sequence continues at coordinate 10,261 of JAURVB010009742.1, read as the reverse complement.
AACTTATTTTGCTATTATCTTATTGACGTTATCATCATATACTTGGGCACACATGACCTTTATTGTTTATAATACACGACCAGCCTCGACTCAGTACGCGTGTTCTAAAATTGACTCGATTGAAAATTACGGTCAAACTGACCGATTTAGGATATAAAACACTGACTTTGGTTACGGGTTTTATAGGAAGCTTTCATACGACAATTGTTTGTCCCAAATTTGTAAAGTTTGTCGCAAGCTTTACTACAAGAAACCTATGACAAAAATTTGACAAGAGTTTTTTGCCAGGGCGGGCCATGTCAAATATTTTAATAAATTTTTAACACAAGTCTTTTGCCACAATAGGTTGTGTCTTACTAACAACCATAACAAAGCTCTCACAGAAACTGGTGACAAAGTCCATGACAATTTTGTTCATCTTTTGGTGGTGAGAAAAAGGGCTTTTCTACTAGCGTGCATTATTACATGGGTCATATGTAAGATCTACCAAAATTAGTTTCACATGTAATATTTATCTATATAAGATCCAATATATTAATGAGAAAGTAAAGTGGTCAACCAAAATTGAATATTTATAGTCAATTTCAACTAATAAACATGATCTTACCCCATAGTATTAGATATGAAACTAAGTTTTGGTTATAATAATTTACCCACTTTAAAAAATTGTCTCTTAAATTCATATATTTAGCCCGTAGCTAGCCCTAGCCTACGTCTGTCTTAACCCGTAGCCAATAGCCTAGCTTACGTCTCTAGTCCAGTTCATAATCTAACGCGAAACTAGGTTGCTCTGATATCATCATAAACGACTATGCCCAAATTACAAATTAATGGGCCTAAGTTAATTCTTCAAAAGTAGTTAACAAAAATTAAAGATCTATAGTCAGATCTTATCCCGGCAAGTATTAAATATGGGAATAAGTTAGAATTATCACAATGTGATTATCATCTTCAACTTTTTAATTAGTTTGAAATAGATGACTAAGCTCATCAATTTATATTAATTAGGTTGGATATCAAAGCCAACACTGCATCGTGTTGAATGATGAGGTTTTTCTAAACATATTTAAAGTAGGCTTGACAGTCATACAAAAGAAATGTAAAATCTTTTAAAGTTAGTCTCAAATATAATACCTATTGAAATAAGATATAATATATTAATGAGAATATACTTGTGATATTCAACTTGCCCATTGAAGTTGCCCGCGAGACTTGCTCAGTGAAGTTGTCGTTCCTAGCCACCAGAAACCGAGTCGGAGACGTTCGTGCGTTAGTGCAACTGGTCCAGATCAAGAGGAGACCACCGCCACCTTCTACTTGCACCCTAGTGAATGATCGCCACCTTCTACTTGCACCCTAGTGAATGATCGCCACCTTGGACCATCAGGATCTCTACGCCTCACTCAGCTAAAGCCAACCAGCGTTTGCAGGCAGAAGACGACCGCGGTTGCCAGAGTCGAGCTCACTACTGAGCGACGGAAGAAGCTGCCTTGCCGGTGGACCAGGTTTTCGATCAACCATGATCCGCATAGACAACGGGGCCAGGCGTATTGAGGCCATGCATCGCCACCATTATGCACAAATACGGGACAACAACGAACCAAAATACCAAACGAACAAGCAAAATAAAGAAAGATTTGAGCTGTTACCTTTTACTTATGATATTCAACTTGGTTAATCACTTATAAAAAAAGACATTGAGCCACAAACTCGCACAAATTATGCAACTGTTATGTTACATTATGTACCCTTAATAAAACTTTATGCACCCCTCAAAGAATTTTTTTACCAGCCTAGAATTTGTTTGCATATGTTAAACATCAAAATCTATATATATATATATATATATATATATATATTGAAAAAACATTCATTAACAAACGATAAAAGTTAGGTGTGTAAGCTTTATTGCTTGTACATAAACATCTGATATAGGTCTAAGTAAAAAAACGAAAAGTAATTGGAATTTCAAATCATCTGATATAGGTCTAAGTAAAAAAACGAAAAGTAATTGGAATTTCAAATCTACGCTTTAAAAAGGGGATGGAAATTAGCATATTTACAAAACAGCCGACGAACTTTGGTTAGGAACAAAATATTCTGTCAAAATCAAGCCATTCGACCCGCTGTCTCTTTTCAATGAATCAAGCTGATTGTTATATGCATGTTTGCCTTAAGAAGCAACAGTTAAATTAGATTCCAATAAATCAATATCTCCTTCGGTTGTCATGAAAATAGTGTACAACATCAGGATTAATGGTATCGAAGTTGAGCATCAACCATTCGAACATAATTATTAATGAGTCATTTTTATAAGGGTAACCATTCTCCGATTAGTGACATGCAGCAAAGAACTTAACTATGGCAGATATGCTATTAATATGAGTTGCTGAGAATTCTCAAAAAGAGGTCCATGTATAAGAGCTTTTAAGATTAAAAATAGCCACCGGCTGGCATTAAATGTGGAGGAATTAATACATATATCATTTGGACCTATTGTTTCTCTTGTACCGAAAATGTGTAGGTCACGTTATTGATAAAAAACGTAAAAATTTTTATAGTCAGATGACTAATTTCTAGATATCAATCTCTTTCTTTGCTGGGGCTAGGGGTATCGACATAAATGATCGTTGGCGGAATTGTATAAATGGTTTGCAGCTTATATACTTACAAATTATTAGTTTTTTACAGTGATGAAATGATCAACTTGCATGTAATAATACTCTTTTCCTCCTTCGAACTAGCACTCTGATCGACACTCGAAAAGAAGAAAAATCTGGTAAATATATGCCCAAAAAAGATGGAAAAAACTTCGGGATGTATAGATAGCAATTAATGTGTGAACGATGGAGCCTAGAATCATGATCAGAGCAATCAGAGAAGGGATCAAAATCGTCTACGTCAGGCAATTTTCCGAGTATATAATTAGCTTGTTCACGGACAGGTACGTGAGCTTACCGAAAGGACCCAGACTTTTAATGAAACAGTGCAGTTAGTTCAGCAAATCTTTCGTTTCAATGTTCCCTGATTACTGTTTACCCTTGAAAGCCACCAGTCAATATACTGCACTTCTGTACGTAAAGAGACGCATCAAGAAAAGGGGATGGAAAGCCAAATAGGCTTGGTAAGTGAGGTGGAGAGATGCCAATGTTCTTGGATGTGGTCCTACTCCACTTGGACAACGTGCATGTAAAGTTTACGTTGTGGTCCCTATGGAATATTGGATAAGCATCCTCATCTTCCACATTATCTGGGACGTGAGTAGTAAATGGTTAATCAATTTCTCAACCTGCTCGAAGCCTGCCAGCCATGGTCTTTGATGAGTCTCCCACTTGTATATATTTGTACGACAAAATTGTGTCAAATTCAAAAATCAATATTCAAGCCATTTTTCACTGTGCATTAGTTGAAGGTTAGTGACATGACAAAGTGAGCAATATAAGTTACAGGAAAGAGGGATTTGTCAGTTTAAGAGTCGGTTGTTTGTTAGTTAAGCTTGTAATTTCACTATAATTGCGAGTGAGTAAAAAAGGGATCAAAGAGTACTCTTGTTAACATTTAAATATTTTATCAACAAATGTTGCTTTTTTTCATACTCCTATTTTATACCGGGTTTACCTTCCCATACCGCAATCCGCCGTTAACGGAGCGCGAGCTCGACTTCACCATGGCTCCAATGAAGCAGTTTAGCCGCCAACATAAGGGAAAAGAACTGACTATGGAGAAGATCCTATGAGTCTGACTTGATAAAATCTATGATAAATGGGGACATAAAAAATTAATCCCACATGACATAGATGAATCTTTTAATCATTATGTTTGTGAATTTAAAGAGTATTTACTCCAATATATCTTAAATATTGATTATAATTTGTCACAAGTCCTTCTACAGAAATATTAATGTAAACCTATAATAGGAGAATTAGAGTACCCGCAAAGTACGGCTCCCATAGATCAATCCTAATAGTTTCACGTGGAACCTTTTTCCACAACTACTAGAGATCATCCATCCTTTGATTCCCAAAGTAATACATAGAAACCATTCACAATAAGAGCGAGAGGAGTAATTTACAACCTTAAAACAACTTGGCCAACGATCATCAACTAGCCAACCTACCAATTAGGTGGCCTTTTTGCCTACTTTACCTTCTCTATGTGCCCCTCATCATAGGATTGCATGTCATATATTTAGAGTAACTATTACCCAGTAAGAAGCCACATTGTCGTTTAAGAAGTGGTGCAGTAGCCTTTATAAGGGTTGTGACCGCTAAAGAACTATTGTATTCCTTTGTCAAAGACACAATTATTCGTGATCTACCCCTTCACTCAAGGATGCGATTAAGGCTATTGGAATCGAACGTAAAGAGTACCCTTCACTTCTCAATTTTCAATAGCCAAAACTTGGAAATCTCCATAAGCATAAGATGGTATAAAAATAGATAGAAAAAAGCTATGAAAAATATATAAGCCCCTTCTAAATGAGCCCGTGTGGGCCCTCCAATAAGAGAAAGTAATTTCTCCTAACTTTCTTAAACTACCTATTATTAGAGGGCTCAAAGGGTGCTCCCACTATAAAACTATAAGAGTTTCACTTTGCCAATTTTTTTCCACCTTTTCCAATCTTGACAATGAAGATCGAGATATAGCTATGTAACTCTATTATGGTTTGAAACATTTAAACTTGGTTCGTACCAGTACTTTTTCGAGTATTTTCACATTCGCTTATTCAGTATTCATACATCCAAACTTTGGTTTCACACTAAAATGAGAGTTTTGATATACATGTTTTGATGGTTGAATACTAAAGGTAGTGTGTCTGTGTGTTTTTTGTTGTTTTAAGTAGTTATAGTAATTTCTTGTTAATTTAATTAGGTTTTTCTTGAGAGATTTTTTTTCGGTGAAGTTGTATTTATTTTGCCCCATACAAAATCTAAACTAGTCAATCTGACTGCCAAGAATCATGGGGCCCATTAATTTCTTAGAGCAGGTATGAGATGTCAACCGAACAGTATTGCGCACGCTCGATGCCCACGCATCGAGCTCGTGAGCGTTCCGTAGGATCATAAAACGGCTCACCGTCGATGCGTGTGCAAGTGCGTGCCAATCCGACCTATTTTTATATCTGAAATTTTTTTTTAAGAAAAAAGCCATCCGGAAACCTAAATTCCAAGACTGATGCGTATTGCGTTGGAAAAGTCAATGAAGGCGGGCCTTTACTCCCCTGTCTTCTAGCTGTCAAAACCGACACAAGTGCAGAGTGACTGAGTCGTCGTGCGTGGCCCTGTGGATGGAAAGGACAACTTTTGCGGAATCGTCGGCTTTGTGCTCATTTTTTTGCCCGGAGATTGCGAATAGGTTGCGTTTCTGACACACCCGCACGAGCTCAAGAATTTAATATGGCCCCTTGCCTTGTATACCTCGTCCGGCCAGATGTTCTAACCCTTTTTTTCTTCTTTTTTGAATTTTTACTATTATTAGCAGTCCTCAGATACAAATTGCTCGCTCGTAAATAAAATAAAACCCGAGACTTCTAGCAAAATTTTTATCAACTCTTTCTCAATTACAATCAATTAAATTTTATACATTTAATATGTAAACTAATAATTAGCAGAGCCTTTGTAACATTTTATTCTACGAAATTTATATAATTAGTATTGTTAGCATTCCCAAAGTTGAGAGCTCGCTCGCAAATAAAATAAAATCCAAGACTTCTTAATTTTAGCAAGATTAGTGGATGGCACTACAATTTTTTATTGTTTAAATTAATTCCCAATCCAATACACACTCGCATGCAGGAAATATACTAACTTTTCGACTGCTCTTTAATCATTTACCTTTAACTCAACCTTCTACATCATGAATAAAATCTAGAGACACGGCAAACTTGATCGCCGACCGGAATCAAAATTGAGCTGTTAACTTATAATCACCATGAGTCGAGCTAACTCAGATACGAAAACGCAAGTTCAGATTATATATACGTGCATATATTTGCATAAAATTCTTGCACAATATAATATCTAAACACTATTTTCTATAATTATTTGCAGCAAAGCTAAAATTCTATCACGATATATAATATTTAACAATTTTATCGTCCCCCTTTACAGAACAACAATTATTTCGTCTCTTGGCATTTAAAAAGGTACCAATTGCCGTCATGAATCGCAAAGCTTAAAAGTACTGAGCCTTTTCTTACATTTGCCTGTAAAAATAAAGCAACGAATTTATTATTCTTTTATCTTGGAAAAGAAAGAACTACCAAGGAGTTTGTTGTCTCTTCCTTGTTTACTTTTCATCAAAAAACCAGTCCTGGGCTGTCTTGTCGGTTCCACAAAGGATGAATACGTGCGTAGGTTTCTTTGTCCAAATTTTCTTACATGCCATTCGGGGGTTAAGACCACAACCAATTTTCTAGGATCGACGTTCTGCGTACGACAAACACCTACGGCTTCATTTGTCCAAATTTTCCGTTCATGTGATTTTGTCCCCACAAGGCTACCTTAAATTTTGAATATTTGATTGTATTTTTTAGGCAATTTGTTAGGGAAGATTAAACCTGTTTAACTTGATCTACGTATAAGCAAGAAGTAATATAATTACTTATTTTTTATTGCACAGTAGATATTATCCTTCAATCAAATTGAAATCCCACACACGACCGTCACAATTATCAACCTGTGAGAGTCACATCGCATCAGAACGTTAGAACGACACAAATTTTAAAACCGGCGTTTTGTTCTAACCCATAAGTACATATTTATAAAAAAGTGAATAGGTTTCCGTTATCAAAAAATAATAATATCTTTTAAATATTGACCAATTAGCAAATAGTTGTAACCTTTAGCTTATAAATAAGTTAATTAATAATAATTTTTAATTGTTAAAAACTCACTTTCAATCTCTTTTTATTATTAAAAGATAAGTAAAAAATTAAGTTCTTATTAAAATAAGATATTTAATCAATCAAAATACAATAAAAATATTAAATTAAAATCGACCATTATAATATATTTTCTGGAGTTTATTTTCCAATAATTTCTCGTTCAAGTCTCAACAAGTGTCTATCTCAAAAATAACAAAATGATTAATATAAAAAAATGCCATTGCATTTTGACTAATATAAGAAAATAATAGTTTCAAGCCTATCAGTGTATCATTCCGAGTTCACACTCCGTCTCCAAAATTGAATTCATATATATGTAAGTAGAAAGGTAATATGTTATTAGAACTTTTAATTTTAGTAAAGACAAATATCGGCCTGGACCACAAGTTTACTTAGAAATTATGGGGTACTTTTCTTGGTTATGAATTTTCTAATGGAATATAAATATCACTAACTAAACATACTAGCCACAATTTGTGATTGGAGGAAATGTTGATTTTGAGCCCCACCATAAGAATCTATAAGAAAGTAGAGTCCAAATCTTTTGGAATATATATAATGTTTTTTGAGGAAGGTTATTGATAATCTTAAGGATTAGAGTTAGCTACTTTTGGTAGACATATTTAAAACTAACTTTAACTTCTTATAAATTCCTTTTTGTAACTAGGAACCATCGTTAGCTTGGGAGTATGTCATGTAACCATTCCAAAAAGATCTTCGTAGTTTAAGCTAAGAAAACTTGTTTAAGACATTGTACTTTAAGCAGAAAAATGTGCCCAACACTTGAATATTTACTATTAGATTCAATAAATAAATAAATAAATAATCTTCAAATATAGAAAAATAATCAGTTGTAAGTTTTATAATTAATATTAACTGTAAAACTCAATAAGCAACTGAATATATACAGGCGATAACACTTATTTATGACCTAAATTTTTAGACTTTCAATAAAGATATTTAATAAATAGTGATTTCCTTACTTCTGCCTGTCTTAAATCCATATTAACTGTAAGACCATAGAATTTATTATTAATCTATTAAGTTGAGGTATACTAAGATTTTTGTCCAAATTAAATTAGTCTTGGCCGGGTTATGATCTACGCTCCTTGCAATTTTACCTGAAGATTAAAATAAGAGAAAAAATGTATAATTATTAAATGAGCTACAATTTAATTTGAGACATTTTTAGCAGGCCCTACATGTGTGGTCAGTATAAATAAAAATAACTCATATACTAGTCATACCTTTCCGCACGTAAGATTGGACATGGAAGTGCAAAATGATTATCAAGATTTCAATCTCATTTCACGGTAAGGTAATGTACCTAGCTATCCTTAATTGTATATATTAATTAGGCTACATTATTAGTAACCAGGAGCCATAAATTAGCAGATTCTTTCCCCTAATTAAATTAATTTTAGTAACAATTTTAATCTCTTACATTGGGTGTTAATTTGTTATTATGTTTTTGATCAAATTATTCATATTAATTATAATCAATATAATTAAATTATGTTGCTAAATGAATCGTAATTAAAATTAGGAAGAGTCACATGTGTGATGAGTAAGCTTAACGATCACATTTAGCCTAACCATTTTGCTCGGCTCACGAGTTCTGGTGCTCCAATCGAGTGAACCGCCCCGGGTCCAATGAGTTACAGTGTTGTATAAGTTAAATTTGGTTCAATTATTGGTGGTCAGACCAAAACAAAAATCTTAGAAAAGAATAGGATCCATCAACTATGCATCTAGACTCCGGACGTCTCAAGAGTCAAGGGAGAGAGCACCAGATGCCAGTTACATCAGAACCCAAGAAAATCATAGACAAGCCCCTACCTCTTTGCCTCGGCCAAAGGCAACCTGCACCAAAACAAGCTGAACGCATAAATAATAATAATGCCCAAAGGCTTCTATACCTGCAAAAAAAAAAAGTTAACGGCATCAACAGCAAACCAGTGATGGATTACATGATTTATAAACTCAAACATGTATACACAGATTCATAGACAGATACAAACATATACACACACATGTATAAAATGAAAATATTAAAAATATTAAATTGATTTAAAAATCTTTAAAAACCCCTTTTTATAATTATTTACATAAATTTTAAATAATGAAACCCGCTAAATTGCTGCACAGAAAAGTTGTAATTCATATAACAAGCAGCGTAACAAAATACAAAGAGAATTATGAAAAGCCACAAGACGAGTGAACTTTTAGCATCCCCGTGGCTACTCCGGCAACACGGTATCATCACTGGTCAAAAATAGAATGGGTCTGGATCCGAGGCAACGGAGTTCCAGCGATGACGCTGTCGAAATATAGCTAGAATTGGAAGGGGGAAACTGGTGGCGGTGGTCGGAGTCTGTTCAAGCCATGAGCCTGCCGAATTTGGCCAAATAAAGAGCTGGCAAAGTGGTTGGAGTCAAGTACCGCTATCAGTGCAATGCGGATGACTGGGCCGGTCCGACAATTAGCCACAATTGACACGGGACGGCCACATCTAACTCCGACTAATGGCGTTTGGGGCCATGATGGCCTAAGATCGGCATTTAAAAAGAAAAATAGTTAAGTCAACCATGGTTGCATAAATCGGAATCGGAATCAGAATCGGTTTTCCCGTGAATCGGAATCGGAATCGGAATCGGTCTGAATCGGCCAAGAATCGGTTCAGTTGAATCGGTCCAAATTAATTTAATCGGTCATATATAATAATTTGATAATTTATAATATAAATATATTAAAATTGGATATTGATGTTATTTTGATATTATTCTGTTTATTATAGTTTATGATATTTTTTAAATATTTTTTAAGATTTTTTAAAATTATTTAGAATTAATTATTATTTTTGACTCGGGTTAGACTCGAGTCAACTTTTAATTACGAGAATGCCACCCTCCCCTTCTGCTCCCGTCGCCGGCGGCGGCCCGGTCAGCGGCGAGCCTCGCGGCGGCGATGTCGGCAGCCGGTCGGACGAACCGTCGGCCGGCGGAATCGCGGCGAATCACGGCGGAAGCGTCGGACGGCGGAAGGTGAGTTCGGAACGGGCGCAGCGTCGGACGGCGGTGGGGTGGTCGGAAGGTCGGGCGGAGCGTCGGGCGGCGGAATCGCGGCGGAATCGCGGCGGAATCGGGCGGAAGCGCGGCGGAGGGCGGCGGAGGCGAACGCGGCGATGAATCAGGATTTCAGGTTTTAAATCCAAATTACCAATTTGCCCATGCTTAAATAATTTAATAAAAATTATACCTAGGGTATTTTGGTAATCTCTAAACTAAAACCGATTCCGATTCCGATTTAAATCGGTCGGAATCGGCCGAAACGGGCCGATTCACGACCGATTCGGGGCCGACCGAGTCGGCCTCG
>JAURVB010009741.1:0-23992 GCA_033002965.1 Piper betle | reverse complement strand
GTCGGCGGCGGCGTCAAAAATGGGTGGCGGCGAGGGCGTGCTCCGATCGGGGCTACGGCCAGCCTCGATGACGGTCGGGATGATGGGGGAAATGTCGGCGAGGTCAAGGTGGTGGTCGTTCGCGGCCCGGACGGCGGCAAATCGACAAGGGGGGGAGTCGTGGCTTGTGGGGCGATTCCGGCGTCGTTGCGGCGAGACGGGTGGCCGGGAGGTTGGGTCGTGGCGGCACGGCGACTGCACGGCGGGGTGGGCGGCGTTGATCGGCGGCCGTGAGCATTGGCACTGGTGTCGGCGAGCGACCACAAGGCAGCGGTGGTAGGGTTTGGAGTGAGGAAGTGTCGGGGAGAGGAGAGAAACACCCCTAGTGGCAAGCTTCAGTAGTAAGTTATTGACTCGATTCCTACTCAAGTCAAAATAATAACTAGTTCGTAATAAATTCTAAAAAATCTGGAAAAATATGGAAAAAATCTCATAAAATAAAACAAACACAACAACATCCAAATGCATGCTATATAGCTAATAACCCACTCGAATACCATCTAACTCGTCCTAATGCGTTATTCAGCCTAAACTAATTCTACGGTCACAACATAAAAATAAATCAAATCATCAACTGTATACTCTCATATTTACTGATAACTTCAGTCTGCTGATGCGTATCTGACGCTATCATCGATACTTGGGTATACAAGAACCCTCATAGCACGTGCACACGGTTGGCCTCGGCCCCGCACACGTGTTCTGAAAGCTGAACCAACTCGGACCACGGTCGAACCGACCGGCTAACGATTATAAAACCCTGACTCGAGTCGCGGGTTTTACATATATGCCCTAGGTGGACCTTACTAGGCCATGAGTTTTCAAGTGTTCAGATCATGCCACGTGGCAATATCAGAGCTAATCTTTAAGACTTAATTAATAATAAAAACATATAAAAATAAATAAAAGTATGAAAGAAAATTACTTCAATGTGCTCAAGTAAGTGTAGCGTTTTTCTATCCATCCACCAAAGCTGACTCAAGAATATAAGAGCTACATATATATGAAAAACATCACTAACAAGTGTTACTGGTCAGAAAAATAACTAGTACAAACTGACAAGTGGAATCTAATATTCTTGGAGAAAAGAAAACAATATATATATTCTCCCATTGAACTCTCAAAAGGCATCTACTCAGGAGCCATCAAGCTGTAGACTCAATAATATCTCGAACTTAATTCATACTATGCCACTCTCGATAAAATGCCTATCTCAGCAACAACTGGTCCTACTCTCAAGAAATAGCACATAACCTAAGCCTTTTCCATGCCTCCATATAACACCTGTCCAAGACCACAATAGTCGAGTATTATCAGGCAATCTTCTTTATTACCCTTTTAACCATAAGTCTACACATGCACTGTATTACACAGTACAAGTAATCCTCATCTCTTCTTTGGGTGTGGGGAAGCTTAAAATGTGGAGTTATCAGGATCCCTTGAGAATGGAATAACCCTCTCACTAATCCAGATCATGTTGTGACTGGCACGTGCACCCGCTCATGATACGTGCGAGTCAATTTCACCAACTATTATCTAACTGAAAACTCAATAAAATTATATATAGGCCTGAGAAGAGATTTATATAATAAGTCTGTAGATAACTTGGGGTGGATCTTAGTTTGAAAATAACTCGAGGGATCTCATCCTCAAGGGTTATTAATTCCGAAAATAAAATATGTCTAGATGGCCTATTTTAAGTTGGGCCCGATAAAACAAGTTGGGTCCAATAAAACCACTTAATGCATCTTGCGATATGAAAATCAAATCTATGATAGACTAAAATGATAAAGATGAGAAGAGTCTTAATGGACTTGTAGTCCAAACTCCAAGCGTGAAGTCTCATCTACAGTGAGCTTGGACTCCGAAACTTACATTGAAACCCAATGTGAAGTAACATATTAACATCTCTATATGATGTATGCTCATTGTGTATGCTCACATTATCAATACATCATAATAAAGAAAACAGTACTAAAGAGACCTACAACTAAACATCTGACACACAAATTGAGATATGATATTGATAATAAATAAATAAATATACACTCATAGATAAATAGATAAATAATAGATATATAAAAATAAATAATACTCTAATTATAAAAAATAATAATATCATTATAGTATATAAATACACGGTTAAACGTGAGTAAATATCACATATACTCATGTTACTAAATATATAAATAATTAAATAAAAAGTGCATAATCATCCAAAAAATAAATAAATAGTTAATATTAATTAATCATGAATAATAATAGTATCATAATTGTCTAATACAGAATACATAATTAAATATAAATAAATAATAACATACATGTAATGAACAAGTATATAAATAAATAAATAAATAAATATAATTTAGTAAGCATGAATAAGACTAATATTAATAAGTAAATATACCATTAATAATAATAAATAATTACATAGACATTCATCATACACAACAATTATATAAGTAAAAAGAAATAAATAATAATGAACAAATAAATAAATAATAAATAGAAAAACTACTTAGAAAGTAAAAATATAAATATGCATCTAAACTAATATAAGGGTTCTCGAATTACCAAAATTGGTTGAAAAATGGTCGAAAACGGATAAAAATGGTGAACCGAGCCAACTTGGTTAAACCAAACTAAGTCTGGTTGAGTTAACTAGAAAGGTGGGCTAGGTTGGTTGGGAGGACATAGGCATGGACACGAGTAGGCTGGTGGGTTGGTGGGTAGGTGAACAAGACTCGGATAGGCAAACATGATCGTGGGCAAGTAAACGCGAACATGGGCAGACAGACAGGAACGGGCAGGAGGACAAGAATGTGGGTAATCATGCCCGACGGGCTAGGCTACGCCGGTGCTGGTGCTGGAGCTGGCCTGGGTCGATAGCTGACCATGAAGTGGTCATAGTGGTACCAGTCTGAAGGCTAGAGGCGGGCCGGAGACTTGCTGAAGTGGTTGTGGCGCTGAAGGTGAAAATTATTCCGAAAATATGGGAGAAGTATCCTAAAATTGGTTGGTCAATGCTAAGGGTGATGGCGACCTTCTAGATCTTGTGACGTGACACGATCTGAGTGCCTCACAATATATATAAGATTGGAAAGCTTGGATCGAGACTGACAAAAGTCAAAACTGACTTGAGGCCTAAAAGTGACTCATAGATGAAAATCAAAGCATAAAGGCTAAATGGGCCTTGAAACCGTGAACTCAATTTAATAAAGATCTCGGACTCAAATCAAATTGGGCCCATAGGGGCAATTCGGTAGTCAAAAAATCCCTATGGTGAATGCAAAAGAGATACCCAATAAAGTCCAAACGGATATTAAACATTGCAACAACCTAGATCTAGCTGTCAAACCTTAGCTAACACATACAAATAAAATTTTTCTACTTCGTGTATTAACACTTAAAACTTATGCTCTATTGTAGCATGACTAAAACTATCATCTGTATGTCGGGCATACTCAGCTTCTATAACATACTCATATATCCATCTGACCCCATACTCATAGTCTAAAAAATCGTCTAGTTCGAACTTGCTCTGAACCTCACTCGAACCGACACTGAAGACAGGCCCAGACTGGGTAAAACCACAAGTGGGTAAAACCTTAACCCGAAGCCAGAGGTTATAGTCCACATCAGCCCCAGCATTGCCCCTAGTATTTTCTCGTATTTTCCCCATATTTTTTTGTGGATTTTCCCACCCTAGTGCTGCCGCCACATCAACTTACCACCAATGAGTCTTCGGCCCTCCTCCTCCGACCGAACCGGTACGATCGTGACTGCCTCACAGCCAGCTATTGACCCGTACTCGCCACCACCACTAGCGCCACCGTAGTCGCAGCTAGTGAGCCGCCTCTGGTGAGGCCAACCACCCATATTGATTCCCTCACTGAGATCTTCCATGTAAGATCCAGCCCCCAACCTCCATCATGACCACAATCACCATCGACGACTCGCCCTTTCTCAACAGTATTCTGTCCCTTTTCAGTCATTTTTCTGCTAGTCGCCGACTGGACACCACCCGATCCTTACCTCAGACACATTCCTCACTCGACAGCCTACATTTTAAGGCCAACCCCACTGACCGATCACCACCGGAATCGTTGTGGTGCTTTTGTCCAGCTTTCAATCGTTTTTCAGCTACCGGCAGCCAGGTCCTGTTGATGAGTGCCCCAGTCACCACCGCCTCCTCATCCCTCATACGACCCAACTAGCGGATTAACAAACAACCAATCAAATGTATAATTAGTAATTTATTTTATCGAGATTCCAAGAGTTATTTCGTCAGTCTATTGTTGAGTCTTGCAGATTAATCGATTTAGACATAATTTGACTCAATTGTAACAGTTTTGAATCGATTCTTAGGTGATCAGAATCGGGGTGTTATGAAGTGGGACCAAGGTTCCCTTATTGCACAAAGAGGACATGCGAGCTTATAAAAAATAAAAATAAGAATAAGTGTTATAAGTGAGGAAACACATGGAAAATTTTTTCTGTGATTCCTTAGGGTTCAACTCAAGATACCAAAGTCAATCAATGGTGGCTTAATAACCACAAACCGTGAATTTTTTGTTGCTCTTAATTTTGATCTGCCTTGAATATCTTTGACACCAATGCCCAATTTTATCCTCTTCTGGTCATCAATTACCGAAAATAATTCCACCCATGCATCCAAAACGCCAAAATGGTGGGATAAATTAGTGGCACATACAAACTCCTAGAAATTTCTGAGTTCACCGAGCTGCAGGGGACATACGTACTCATATTATATTCTAGAAGAGAAGAAGAAACATAAATATACTCGTGTGAATGGAATATGTGAATTAGTATACCCAATTATTCTAACTCGAATTGTCAATTCTTCTGCCTAGTCAAATAACAACTTTAATAAACCTCTTTTTTCCGTTTGTATCCATTCAGTGTTTCATTTCAAAACTCAGCCGATGTAATCCCGCTTATTTACTTCGACCCTTTTTAATATCCTGGAATTTGGCTATCTGGGTCTTGGGTGGCTCGAGGACGTGACTTGCCTTCGCGGTCAGCTCTAGGGGCAACTCGTTGAATCTCGCCCATGGGCAGGAAAGTGGACTCGATCCTACGCAATGGGTCTGACTCGGTTGTAGCTGCTCCTGTTATGATTTAAGGGGAGTTTGTTGTGTGATGATATCCTGTTTAATCAAGGGGGGTGATGATTTAAGAGGAGTTTGTCAGGTGATGATATGTATCGAGTTCTGTCTGATAAAGGGGTGATGATTTAAGGGGAGTTTGTCATGTGATGATATGTCGTCTGATGAAGCGGGTGATGATATGTGATATGTGAGTTCCGGGAGTTTGTCAGGTGATGATATGTGATATGTGAGTTCCATCTAATGAAGGGGTGATGATTTAAGGGGAGTTTGTCAGGTGATGATATGTGATATGTGAGTTCACGTCTGGTGATGATATGTGATATGTGAGTTCCGTCTGATGAAGGGGGTGATGATATGTGATATGTGAAGGGGTGATGATTTAAAGGGAGTTTGTCAGGTGATGATATGTGATATGTGAGTTCCGTCTGATGAAGGGGTGATGATTTAAGAGGAATTTGTCAGGTAATGACATGTGAGTTCTGTTTGATGAAGGGGAGATTTTCAGACAATGATAGTTTTAGGATAGTTTCAGGGTCACCCAATGTGTGAAGGTGAATTGTTGGGTTTATCTCACATCGGTCGTAGATAATGTTAGTGACTTATATATAGGCTAATGGGAAAGCCTTAGTTTTTTGGATAGGCTAGTTTTTAGATTAAGAAAGGCTCATAACACTTATTGCAAGTCCCTTTTGAGGGCTAAAAGGGCCTATCATTAATTAAGACGGGAAGAAAGAAGGCAAGATCACCATGCAAAGTAATGTTCGGCAATATTGGGAGATATAAAGGTCTGATCTCCACAACACTGCATTTGTGGATGAAGGATAGATAGCATTTGTGGATGAAGGATAGATAGATATGGACACACGTTCTTTATACGAGATGAAGGTCTAATCATCGTGATCTTCCCCGCGTCTCTAATGAGATTGGTATGGGTTAAATGATTCCAAAGTCCTTTTAGCTTCGTTACCCATCATATGAAAATTTTTAGTCATGCCTATTTGCCTATTTGAAACTTTAGTTTAATTTTTTTAACTCTATAGGCACGATAGACACTTCAAGTCGATTTTATTTATTGGCTTCGAGTCAAACTTCATGAATGACTCTCTAATGACAAAACTCAATTAAAAAATAGTATAATTATATTGAGTTAGTTTGGAGTTGACTCCGGAATCGATGTCAGCAAGTTGAGTCCTAAGCTTTTAATCCATGATTTAAACTCGTGATATTGTTTTAGGATTTGTAAGTTAGGTTACTAACTTTGTTAATGGGTTAGGCATGCCTAAGGTGTTTGTTTGCATTATTTTGAGTCTTTTGGTAAGAAAAATAAAATAAAATTAATAATAAATAATCTATAAAGAAATATTTGACTAGAAGTTATCTGATAGAGGTACTTTTTACAAAATGGCATAGAATGTTATAAAATAAAAAGAAGAGGGGCTAATCTCAGTTTTTTTTTGTTGAAACGATAGAATAAAACTCCCCAGGTAACTAGAACTTACTAAGTATTATTTTATTCTGTCACTTTTTATAATTGTAATAAAAATGAATTTTTGACATTTTTTTTGAGATTTCCTACAAAATTTATTATGCAACCAGATGTCTTATAAGAAACCTAGAATTATACCAATGTAAGAACATAATGGGTAAAAATCTTCTCATTAACATTTTAATAGATACATATTTTGTACTAGATAAAACCATTATTTTAAAAACAGAACTTGATCAGCCTGACCATGTATACCTGGTACTGGACTCCAATTCGGTCCGGTTCAGCATGCCATGATAGTTGCAAAAATCGGGTCGAATCGATTTAAAATTGGTTAGGAATCGGTTTAGTTAAATCGGTCCAAATCGGTCCTATACAAAAATTTAACAACTCATAACATAAATAAATAAAATACATAATTACATAATTTCTCAACACAAATATACAAGTTTATAGTTTAATGCAAACACAAAAAATAATTACTATTTATCATCATAAGACTACAATTTCACAAGTATAACGTTTGATATATCATCATTTGTGTTCTATCAAATGATAATAACAAGTCATCAATACAAGCCACAAAATCAAGGTTTAGCACAATTTTACACGGTTAATACTAAATCATCCAATTTATTATCTGAAGCATCTTCGGAGTCTGAATTATTATCACCAATGGGAAAAGTAGAGTTATCACCCACATCAATACGAGACCCCTGCGTAAAAGGAGGCATAGAACTCTCACTCATGAAGTCCCTCGAGTACAAGAAGCATAGACAAATTTATAAGTCAGTATTCCTAAAACTACTATAGCAGAAACCAACATTTTTTTTTGCAAAAACACTTACCATTCCAAGTAAATTGCCAACTATGATAGATCTGATAGGATCATAAATTGCATTCTCCGCAGTTCTCACAGCAACCAATGAAGTAGCTACAAAATCAAAAGAGACATGATTGAAGAAAGCAGCCAACCTGTGCAGCTAAAAGAGATTCCCTTGTGATAACCTGTAAATAATTAATAGAGAACAACATTAAATCTAGAGGCAAGCAGGTCAAGAAAAATTAAAGAAGTACAACAATGTTCAACCGCATCCACTTCAAAAATAAAAGTAAAGAACAAAAGAAAAAAATGTCAACAGGTGACCACCAGATTACAGTAATCTAGATCGGAAATAGAACTTTCAATTGTACCAAACCAAATGGTTGGATATTCAAAAGTGCAAAATTAGCCGCACAAAGTGAAGATTCTAGCTAATTTATCCAACAGCTCTGAAACATAGTGTTACATTGGCTTCATAATCCCAGGAACAAAAATTTCAATCTCAAAAAATTCACCACTCACACACATATATATAAAAGAGAACCGTCCCCTCTAGATACTACTCTATGATTGACAAAAACTACACAAATCACTCAAAGATTAAAGCCCCAATGACATCAATTAGGCTTGCCATTCCTTCATACAAGTATAGTCCAATATGGATTCCAACAAAGTTCAAACCTTTCTCGCCCTTTATAAATTTAAAACATGAACAAAGAACAAAACTTTTTGATCAAAGCAAAAAAATCACAAAGAAAATCACCAAATTCCTCCCAATTCTCTAGTCACCAAACACACCACCAATTCAATCACCATCACAATTCCCCACCCCCTATTTACCACCACCCCCGACATCCCCAACCTCATCGCCCCCGCCGCAAATCCACAACCTCCCCGATTAAAGAAACGTTGTACAATCGCCAAAGCTGTAGTAATGGGGCGACATCAGTGAAGCGGCCGCGAGAGGGGGATGAGAGAGGAACCGGAACCATACCTGGCTAGACATTGGAGCATCGACGATCCGATTCGTTTCACTTTCGCAGTTGTCGCCGGCGTCGTCGGGGGCGGCCTCGAAGAGGAAGTCCTCGTTGTGGTTGAGCTCACCGAGGCACACGGGAGGCGGCAGTGGAGGGAGGCTGAGGCACACGGGGAGCGGCGGAGGGAGGGGTAATGCAAATGGGAGCTGCGGCAGAGGGAGGCCGAGGCACACAGGGGCGGCGGCGGTGGAGGGTGGGGCGAGGCCGAAGGCAAAGGGCTGGTGGCGGATGAGCTGAGGGAGGGGCGAGGTATAAAGATTTTAGGTTTTTAAAATTTCAATTCCACTTTTACCCATACATAAATAATTTATTCATTAATATACCTCAATTATTTTTGTCATTTACCCATAAAAACCGATTTTCCCGATTTACGTCGTCGTGAATCTATCTGCGGCCGATTCTACGACGACCATTTTTTAATCTATTTGAATTGATACAAATCGGCCTATTCGATGACTATTTTTTAAACTATCCGATTTAGCCATTTTTTCGACAGAACATTTTTCAAACTACCATTTTTTCATATCGAATGCGATTCCGATCTAAATTTAAATTTAAATCCATCCTTAATATAGCATAGCATTTGGACAAGGAATATTTAACCACGGTATTTTATGAATATCCCAATTTTTAATATACGGTACCTGTTTTTTTAACCTTTTTAACCGAGTATTCACTGAACCACAGTAATTTATGAATGTCCTATTTTTACGTTGGTTTTTTTAAGAGTTAAGAGGGACATGAATGAGTATATGTATAGAGAGATGAGATGGGCATCGGTTGGTTTTGGAAGCGATGCGGGACTAATACGCTGCTTCAAGTTTAAAAACCTATCACACAAGTACATGACACTATTCCTATAGACTATATTACGTCTTTTGATAAAGTGAATAAATTTAAATTTATTAATGTAGTAGAATAAAATTTAATCTGATATAACATGTTAAATCCGGTTCTACCTAGTTAAACTAAACATACCAGACACCAATAAAAAACCCGATGTAGTCACTGGTACAGTACGGTTTTAAAAATATTGGATAACATCGAGGATCGGCTTAGGGACAACTCTTATGGTGCAAGTAGAGCACCGGGTCTGGGTCCTAAATTTTTTAAATATAAAGTGATTTAGTTATCACTACATATGAATGATCCAATTAAAGGTGATTATATGCCCATTAATATTATATTAGATTGTTAGTTGTCTCTTGCTTAATAAATTACCAGCCCTTGGATCTTTATGACACTTGCTTATATGTTTAACTTATAAAAATTACCTAATGTAATATATTCTATTTACGCTCTGCACCTCATCATGTGTAAGTTCACTTATTTTATGAATCACTCACCAAAGTCTTGATATAGCATTTGGACGAGGAATCCAAAGTGATCACCTTGGGTTTTATATATGAATTTTCTATGTGTTATAATATAAATATGTCTATTTCCTAGGACAAAAAGAAACCCTAAATTTTATGTATCCAAAATAATGATATTTCATTTTCGGGCAATTGTTGAACATGTCACAAAAATATTAATAATTTGCCCTGTTGTGAGTTGCATGGCCCGGAACACCTTTTCTTTCGCTGACTTTTTTTTTTTTAAAAGGTTGAAATTTTAAGCGAAGTGGTTAAACTATTTAAATTTATACGATATTATAATTACCAAAAAAATTACATGATATTATAATTACCTAATAAATAAATAAAAAGAACCAATCACTAATCAAATGTAATTAGGCTCATGCTTGGCTCTTGTTCCTAGCAATATAAGATTATTAGGGTAGATAAACGACGTGTTGAAAACTTTCCTGTGTCCCAATATTTAATAGTTGTCACGAGGAACACTCCTTAAAGTAGATGAACCTTTCACCTGTTCGTTTTGTATCTTCTAAGAAAAAGAAGAGGTTAAAATTAAAATATTATTGGTTGGCATCCATTCTTTGCCATTTGGACTCAATTTTGGTGGGTTCTTTTCAATTTCCGGCTAATGTTTTTGTTTCTTTTTTGTCAATTAAGAAGACCCAAAATCACAGTTCAAAAAAAAAATACCACAGATTGATGGGGGAAGATATCATGTTTTGATTTTCCCATCAAAAAGAAGAGATCATGGGTTGATCATATAGGTTGTACCATAATCACTCTGGTTTTATTTTTTAATTAGCTTGAATCATCAGTTATACTTTGTTATAAGTGCCGCAGATTACCTTGGAAATTTCTTTGAAATTAAGAAGTTTTTTCCCCCTACTGTTTTTAGAGCTAAATAGGCGAGTAAAAATATTATAATGGTCTTCATTTAATTGCAACAATTGAGTAAAAATTTGTTATTACATTCCATTTTTTCACATAAAACCTGAAGATATTGATTACAACATTGAGCATTAATCCCAGACACATAACAAATAGACTAACTCAAACGAGCTAAATGGTATAATAAAGTTCAGTACCATTAATTCTAAATTCTAAATATCAAATAACAGGATTTTAGAAAATATATTAAAATTTCAAGATGTATTTTTCTATAAAATAAAATAAATGAAGAATGTCAATGCATATTAATGCTTGGATGTGAGTTTGGCAAGATCCACACCATATTTGACAAGGGGCATCCCTTCTTAATGAGCCTTCAAGGGGGCCTTTTAATTATAAGTAGAATACAGAATATATATATATATATAACACATGAAGAAAATTCAGAGGGACACCTAATTTAATAGCAAATTTAATCAAATAGTAGTGACCAATCTTTGCCTAATTTACAAATAGTCGGCAGCTTCCTCACCTTATTTTGTGTGCACATCATATCTGATAGGTACCATCTCAATTTAATCGTTGAACCATTTAAGATATATTTTATGTATGGTTGTTGTAAAAAAAAAAACACATCTTTGAGTGCAACAATACATCTTGGTTTTATGCTGAAAGTAAAACAAAATACAAGCGAGGTATGGTAGAAAAAAAGGGGTCTAAATTACTTAATGATATTTTACTACTTAACGTCTTGATTTTTTATTATAAAAATTAATTGAGATGAGTGTATAGAACATATTTTAATATACAAAATACCACTTAATTCTTTATTATATAAACGCTTGAATGAATAATTGCAACATAAACTTACATATGTTCAAGTGTATTAATTTTTTATTATTTAATTGATGAGGTTGCTTGGTATCAATTGCTCACGACCTAAAAATAATAGTAGCATGTAAATTATTTAGCCATTTATTTAGGTCACGTATATTTTTATTTAGAGAATATTATCTTCTTCATCCAACCATCTTTATAACCTAATAGTTTGTTAATTTGGCTAGCATGAGAATATCGGTTGTTGCTTATGCTTTATTTGTTATTAGTTTTTCTAGCTACAAATTTTTTAGAAAATATAATAATTTTAAAGATAAATAAATATATGCATTTCACCGGGCGTCTATTAGACATATTTGTGTTCATTTCGTACGAAAATAAATTTTATGATATAAAAATTAATAACATCCCTTCTATACCCGGCACTAATAATTTTTATGATTTTGTGACTTTTATTGTACTGATGATGACTATAAATTAAATTATTTATTACATAAAATAAGAATTTTTTTTACTATTATACTTTAATTATTGCATATAGGACCGAATGTCTCAAAAAAATTATTTTTACTAATAACAGGTTAATTAATCTATGGCTAGTAGTTAAAATTAATAATATATAGGTTAAGAGATATATATTTGTTAAAAAAATGTATTTGAATATTTGAAAATTGAAATCTGTTGAATAATAGCAACGGCGAGGCTAAAATTAGCGTTTTTTTTAAAAAAAAATAATATTTTCGTAATTTCTTTGCTCCCCATCTCGTGACTCTTCTTCTCCTCCATTTCTCCTCTTTCGGAAAGCGGGCACAGATCCTCTTCCTCCTCCTCGCCATTTCAATGGCGGATTCTTGAAAAGCTCCTCCTTTTCCGAGTTATCCCCGCCTTTTCTATCTTCTCCCTTTTTTTCCTGATTTTTTTGGATTTTTTCGACCCGCATTGAGCTGTTTCTCTGCCATTTTTGTGGGTTGTGGTGCAGATTGCGTTTTGGGTAATGGCTGTTTGATCATGCCTGTGTGTTGTAGCTGGATTAGCTCGTGTTTCTGTTGTTTGGGCTGGGTTTGTTATGGTTGTGATATTTTCAATCTTTTGATGTTGCTGTGTTTTTTGTGGTTATGCGGTTAGGTTGTTGTTTTACTGTTCTATCGTTGGAAAGACGCTGAATTTGCAATTCTTTTGTTGTAGTTTGAGGCTGTCGTTGAAGCTCTGTTGAATGGTGAAGAGCTTGGATTTTGATCGTTGGTATATCGAAATTATATGTGGATTTGCTAAAAATACAATTTAAGAGTTGGATTTGGCTTCATTGATGCATTATTAGATAGCGAAGGGCTTGGATTTTAATCTTTTGGGTATCGAAATTATGAATGTGTTAAATACAATTTAAGAGTTGGATTTCGTTTCATTAATATCAGATAAGAGCTTGGATTTTGATCTTTGGTATATCGAAATTATGAGGGTGTTAAATGTATTAGATAGAGTAGAGCTTGGATTTTAATCTTTTGTATGTCAAAATTACGAGTGTGTTAAATACAATTTAGGGTTGAATTTAGCTTCATTTGTGCCAATTTCTAATTTAGCTTGTTTCAATGTTTTGGAAACAATACAGGCATAGGTGAGGGAGATTTGGGGGTAATATATCACCTTCAAGAGCTGGACAATTAGCTCTGGAGGTACCTTTACAAAAAATGACGGTTGATACACCTGATGTTGTTGTTGCTGCAAGCGGAAGACCAAATCGAGCTACCTGGAATACAACTAATGGTGGTGAAACCGCTGATACTTCTAATGGGGATGGATACGACAGTGACGGTTCCTGTTTTGCGCCTCCGTAAGTCCTTAGGCTTTGGTAACCAATGTAAATTGTGTAGTCATATAACTTATCTAGTTCAACGTTTAGTTTAACAATGTTATGATTATTTGTTTAAAAATAGAATTCCTTGTATATGTCATGAATGATCTAGATTACCCTAAAATTTCTTCTCAAGATCATCTAGAGAAAGGATGTAGAGAAGTAAGGTAAAGTGATACATTCATTAGATGTTGCTTATATTACTCATTTGATGTTACAGCACCCCTTCAACATTATCAATGTCAATGACACCTGAGCTTGCAGGTGTCATACCTCTACTTGATAGATTTCAGGTGTGGTTAATTAATTTCTGCCCTTTTTCTATCCAATCTTTTAATTTATTTCCCCATTTTAACTCCCTCATTTGTTAAAATGAATAAACGGGGTGACACATATCATATGTCTTAATAATAGGTGGAGGGGTTTTTAAGGTTGATGCATAAGCAGATAAATTCTTCTGGAAAACGGGGATTTTTCTCTAAAAAATCTGTGGGCCCTCAGGTTCGAGAAAAGTTCACAGTAACAGACATGTTGTGCTTTCAGAAGGTATGCTGTTGGTACTTTTTGCTCTTTTGCTAAAATCAAGAGTCAGAATTCCACTTGCAAATTTTCTTTTCTGCGGTGTTTTTCTTCAGTTTTCCTTGTGTTTTGAGCTGAATTTGCATGCCATGTTGATTTTGAGCAGGATCCTATTCCAAGCTCTTTACTTAAGGTAAATAGTGACTTGGTGAGCCGAGCTGTAAAACTGTTCCAAATTATACTAAAGTACATGGGAGTAGATTCATCAGATAGGGTGACCCCTTTGAGCTTAGAAGAACGGGCCAACCTTATAACAAAAATCTATAAGCAAGCATTAAAGCGTTCAGAACTTCGAGATGAACTATTTGCTCAAATTTCAAAGCAAACACATAATAATCCTGAGAGGTGTTGTACTTAAAATTATTGTATATTCTTTTGGTAATTCTGCTTGATAAATTTTAGTCATATAAAGTAATTGATGGGACTAAGTTTATATTCTTGATTGTGCAGACAATCTTTAATCAGAGCATGGGAGTTGATGTATCTTTGTGCCTCTTGTATGCCACCCAGCAAAGATTTTGGGGGCTATTTATCTGAGTATGTCCACTATGTAGCTCATGGGATGAATGCTGATCCCGAAGTACAAGATCTTGCAATGAATACATGGAATGCTTTGAAACGATCTATGAAGGCTGGGCCCAGGCATACAATACCTGGACGTGAGGAAATTGAGGTTCTTTTGACTGGTAGGAGGCTGACGACAATTGTCTTTTTCTTGGATGAAACTTTTGAGGAGATCACCTATGACATGGCGACTACTGTGGCTGATGCTGTTGAGGTATTTCACTGCATAATCCTAGTTTCCTGTTTCCAGTTGGAAGAATGCCTGTCAACTGCAAAGTTCACCCATTACTGAGCAAGTCTTTTTTTAACGCTGAGGAATTGTTGGAAGCATAGTCTAATAATTTCTTCAAAAATATATGAACCTCTTATTCATCTCATGAAATATGTTTTGTCAACCAGATACATTACCACTCTTAATTAAACTCAAGTAAAACATCACGCTGGTGATGTTGAACATGTGAAAGAGATGTTGTAGCCATAGGAGGCTTTTCCTGTTAGTAGTAATTCAAATGCTGTGTGAGATCTTACCAGTTTGTTTTGTTGCAAAAGCTCTGGTATATGTCTTGGAGAGATCTCTATGTGGTTTTCTCTCAAATTAACTGACACACCAAAACACAAGATGGTTCCTTTCCACATCCTCTCCTTGAGAATGCCATGGTGTAGACATCATTTAAGCGCTTGATTGATTTTGCATAGTATTATGTCCGACATTTAGATCTTTTCATATGCTTTACAGGAGCTTGCAGGGATCATCAAACTTTCTGCATACTCTAGTTTTAGTTTGTTCGAGTGCCGAAAAGTTGTTGCAAGTTCCAAATCACCAGATGTTGCCAATGGTATGCAAATGGTTATTTTCTATTCGGTATAACTAAAGTAGTCTCTACTTAAAGGAAAATTGTTTTGTTTGTATTGTTTGACATGTGATCAATGGTTCCATTTGCTTACTAATCTTGTACATGGCTTGCAAAAGCAGAGGAATACATTGGGCTGGATGATAATAAATACATTGGAGATGTGTTGGCTGAATTCAAGGCTGCCAAAGATCGCAACAAAGGAGAGATTTTGCAGTGCAAACTTACGTTTAAAAAGCGCTTATTTCGAGAATCAGACGAAGCGGTTGCAGATCCAATGTTTGTACAGTTGTCATATGTTCAGGTGCGGGTTTTTCTCATCCTTTTTAGATGATGCTTTTATGGATATTTGACAACTTTTGGCGGTGATTATCAAGTTGTTCCTTCTCCAGTTGCAACATGATTATATATTGGGAAATTATCCGGTTGGAAGAGATGATGCTGCAACACTATCAGCATTGCAAATTTTTGTTGAAATTGGATATGTCAACAGCCCAGAATCATCCATGTTAGTTTTCTTCTCCAGTTTTATTGTTTCTGATGAATTGGTTATGTTTCCGAACTGCACTTACTATGTTTTGCTCTCTTTGGAATAGTGATTGGACGACACTTCTAGAAAGATTTTTACCTAGACAGATTGCAATTACAAGGCTGAAGCGCGATTGGGAATCTGATATTCTTTCTCGTTACCATGTTATGGTGAGTTTGGATTAACACCAGGTTAATCACACTTTCTTCATAATGCTGCTCAGAAAATCTCCACGTTAATTGCATTAAAATAAAAGGAATATTACCATTCCAATAGCTTGAGAGTGAACTTCTTTTGAATGTGCTTAAACAAGAATCGGAAGCACTAGGCTCTTGGAAGGTGACCTTGTATATTTATTTGCTCTTGTTTTATTGCAAAGGGTAACATGAGCAAAGATGATGCAAGACAACAGTTTCTTCGGGTCCTGAGATCACTCCCATATGGAAACTCTGTTTTCTTTAGCGTGCGCAAGATTGATGATCCCATTGGTCTTCTTCCTGGAAGAATTATATTGGCTATTAATAAAAGGGGGGTAATGTCTGAAAAACCTATCAGTGTTTGTTTTCATTTCCTTTCTTCTATCTCTAAGTGCCATTTTTTTATTTTGTACTAGGTTCATTTTTTTCGTCCAGTTCCCAAGGAGTATTTGCATTCTGCTGAGTTGAGGGACATCATGCAGTTTGGTAGCAGTAACACAGCTGTTTTCTTTAAGATGCGAGTAGCTGGGGTGCTTCACATATTTCAATTTGAGACCAAACAGGTTAGATAATCTGTTCAACTTATTTTATTTGGCATGCAAAATTGTGGTCTTATTGAACATATTCATCCGTCTTTTTTACTTGCTTTCGAACATGTAGGGAGAGGAAATTTGTGTTGCTCTGCAAACACATATAAATGACGTAATGTTGCGTAGATACTCAAAAACTCGTTCTGCTGCCAGTGGATCATATCAAGGAGATATACCTCATTCTGTGAAGTCACCTGCTAGTTTAGATGTTCATGAAAAACATATCAATGAACTTTCGAAAGCTTTGGAGGAATCTCAGAGAAATGCAGATCAGGTATTTTATCGAAAAAATTGATTTCTTTCTTTCCTTTTTTTGGTTTCTTAAATTTGAAGTTTCTTGCAGTTGGCTAATGAATTACGTGAAAGCCAGAGAAGAGAAAAAGAATTGAAGGAAGAGGTGGAGGTGGTAAAAAATTCCCTGAACCTGGAGAAACAGAACAATGAGGAAATTATTATGGATTGTGGCAGGCTCAGAATTCTATATGATGAGAAAGAATCTTCTTTACAGGTTCAGTTTCAATATGATGAAGTGAAGATCATTTTATTGCTCATCTGTTCTGAGCTTATTCTTAAGAATTTGTTTTTCAGGCAGCATTGCTAGACAAGAGCACTCTTGAAGCTAAAATATTCAAGATAAGCGATCGTGCCAATTCTAAGGAAAATGTTTCAAATTCTCAGGTAATAGTTGGTACTGTTGACTGCTTGCCAATTTGCCTAATGGTCTTAATACAACATTATTGGGACCAGTATTAATAACTCTTATTCTATATGAAGGCAATAATTAAGCTTCATGATGAATTGAGATTACGGTCTGAGGATCTCCGAGTTGCAGAAGAAACTGTTAAGCAATTGACAAGCGAAAGACTATTATTAGAGCAGAAGCTGTTCAGGCTTGAAAAGAAAAAAATGAAGAGGTATTGCTCAAGTTTGAACTTTGTATACCCATGGTCTACTCCTAGAAGCCTCTGGCTTATCTTCTTTGCCTGTGTATGATATTTTGAAGGCAATTTTCTACTCTTTTCTTTCGTGTAATGCAGATGGATGCTCTTGAAAGAAAATTTGAACAGGAACGTAAAGTATTTCGACTTCATGTCTCTGAGTTGGAAAAGAAGTTGGATGGGGTAGCCCATGACTTGACATCTTGTGAATCTAACCTTGTGTTAAAAGACAAGGAATTACATGCATTACAATCCAATTTGAAGGAATTAGACGATCTTCGGGAAATGAAAGAGGTACTCTTTTATGTATGTATTGAAGAACTTTATATGTTATATATTATAAAGATTCATCATTGTGTAAATCATTGAAATTGTAAGGGCTGAAACATAAACCGTGGCCTTATTCACATTCTTGTGTGATTAGGATATTGATAGAAAGAATGAACAGACTGCAATGATATTGAAAAAGCAAAGCGACCAGTTGGTTGAAATGGAAGCACTCTACAAAGAAGAACAAATTTTAAGGAAAAGATACTTCAACACTATAGAAGGTTCTTCTATGTCCTTAAAATTGGAAAAGTATGAATCATTAATATTGTTCAGTTTCATGCTGATCCATGTATTTTGCAGATATGAAGGGCAAAATAAGAGTTTACTGTCGTCTTCGACCTCTTTGTGAAAAAGAAGTTATAGACAAAGAGAAAGCTATCATTTCTGGTACAGATGAGTTCACGGTCGAATACCATTGGAAGGATGAGACGAAGCATCATCTTTATGATCATGTATTTGATGCCACTGCATCACAAAATGACGTATTTGAAGACACTAAGGTTTTATCTGCTCACATTATTGACGCTCGAGCATTGAGCTTTTAACGGTTTAGATTCCTAATTTTTTTCTTGTGGTACAGTACCTTGTGCAATCAGCTGTTGATGGATACAATGTATGCATATTTGCATATGGTCAAACTGGTTCTGGAAAAACATATACAATTTATGGATCTGAAAAAAGTCCAGGATTGACTCCAAGAGCAACTACTGAACTTTTTAAGATCATGAAACGTGACAGTAACAAGTTTTCTTTCGACTTGAAGGTGCACCTATTTCCATAAATATATTTTTATGTTAAGACGCTATTTGTGAAAGTAAACAGCCAGCAACACCTTCAACTTGCATTGACACATAATTGGGTTACAATAACAGTTGTAATTTTTCTTTAGGCCTATATGGTGGAACTTTATCAAGATACATTAGTGGATCTTTTGCTGCCAAGGGCTTCTAAACGTCTAAAGTTGGAAATAAAGAAGGACTCAAAGGTGAATTTATATATCATTTTACATATTAATGATAGCTTATTTTTACCGATTTAATGTACCTTTATAAATTGTTCTGTCTGTACTTCCTTTCTTTTGCGTTTGTTTTTAGGGAATGGTATCTATTGAGAATGCAACTGTTGTACCAATTTCCAACTATGAGGACTTGAAAGCCATTATATTAAGAGGATCAGAGCAAAGACATACATCTGGGACACAAATGAATGACCAAAGCTCAAGATCTCATTTAATTCTTTCTATTGTTATTGAGAGCACAAATCTTCAAACTCAGTCAGTTGCAAGGGGGAAGGTAGGCTTTACTTAATTAGATGTCCAGCCGACAGATTTTCCTTAAGATAAATGGTGTTTCTTAATTTGATCGCATTTATGCAGCTGAGTTTCGTGGATCTTGCTGGATCGGAGAGGATAAAAAAATCTGGCTCAGCTGGTCATCGGCTAAAAGAAGCCCAAAGCATAAATAAATCTCTATCTGCTTTGGGAGACGTCATAAGTGCTTTATCTTCTGATGGGCAACATATTCCATATAGGAATCATAAATTGACTATGCTCATGAGTGATTCACTAGGAGGAAACGCGAAGACTTTAATGTTCGTGAATGTTTCACCGGCAGAGTCAAATTTGGACGAGACCCACAATTCACTCTTGTAAACCTCTAATCTCTGACCATATTATTTGATTTAGGTTTGATGTGAATGAAACTTTTCAGATATATAATTTTCTTTTCAATTTCATTGTGTTAAATGTATGTTTTTTCAGGTATGCTTCAAGAGTACGTTCAATTGTGAATGATCCAAGCAAGAATGTGTCTTCAAAGGAAGTTGTTAAACTAAAGAACCAAGTGGCATATTGGAAGGAACAAGCTGGAAGAAGAGGGGATGATGAAGACCTAGAGGAGATCCAGGAAGTGCGAGCTACAAAAGAAAAAACAGATGGTCGCCATTCAATGTAGAAAATTGTTCTTTTATTGCCTACACTCCATCTTCAACTCAAATTTGCGCCTGGAAATTCTATTACCTGATGATCATGCTCCAGAAGTATCTATACCCTAGAGGATATGAAGCTTACATATTTGGAGAATTGTACATAGTGAGAAAATCTCTTAAATCTGTGTAGATTTGAGGAGCTGCTCGTGTTGCCTATATTCGGCACTGCGAGTGGAGAAGCATTATTTTGTGAGAAGGTATGTATACCACTCAGGGATCTTGTACTATTGGACTAAATTAGTTATGCACTCAGCAAAGGTCATCTGTTGATGATCCAGGATAGAGTACAGCTAGAAGCACTTGCGATGGTCTGTGACTCCCAATGAACTAATCATCTACTATTTTTTAAGAGCTGTTTGGAAGCATTCCTCAAAGTGAGGAAGTTCTGAACGCATGTTTTCAGGAGAGACAATCTTTACTGACATCAATTCTAGTTATCATCAACCTTGGATTCTCTTAATTTTAGGGTCTGTTTCGATTGTAAGAAAAAGAAAGCGTTTTCTGAAAGTGTTTTCACGCTTTTTCTGGTCTAATTTGTAAGAAAATCTGAGTAAAAGGAACTATTTTTTATCGAAATGGAAAATTTCTTGGCAACTATTTTTCCATCGAAAATGCAAAGAAATATAAGAAAGTATGAATGAAGTTGTATAAATTTTTTAAACCAAGCACGAGAGATAATTGGTTGGAAAATTGATTTTTCTTTTAACATCCGCGTGGATTGTGAGAGAGAAGTATGAGACAAGTATTTTTTACTCTCTTATTTGCTTTGCAAGAAATTAAAGAAAAGTAAAACTGTTTTCCATCACTGAGGGAAAATCCTTTCACAACTAATTTTCTATTAAAAATATAAAAAAACGAAAGAAAGTAAGAATGATGATATGTTAGATTTCTTTTATTTTTTCTAGCCAAAAACACAATATAAAATGGTTGGAAAATTGATTTGTGTATTTTTTTCTTTCCTTCCTCTCTCATCCACTTTCTTTCGATTTTATATAGTGAATAAATTAATTATATAATAAAATAAAATAAAATTTTATTTAATAACAGAACAAGATTAATTGACAAAAATTACCATGCAAGTCAAGACTTGATCAATAACAAAAAGTTTAATTTTTTACAACCTTAATTCTCTCTCTTTGAACGTTGTAGGAGCTATGGGCGTGGAAAAAACTCTTATTTTTACTTCAACATGTATTTTTTAATAATGAGTGAAGGGGGATAGAGATAAATCATATCAACAAAGCCCCTTATTTCCAGGAATCATTGAGAGAAAGATTAGGAGATATTATGTAAAATCTTAATCAAAAGATAAATATGATTGGGGATATGCCCATATTAGGCATAACAAAATAACATCCAACATATGGGATAAAGAGTTATCACTACAAGGCTCAATAATAATGTTATAAAAAAACCATGAGCTTAGCCAAGGTCGTGTTCGACTTGACTCGACTCGGTTATAACTCGAAATCGACCTCGAACTCGACTCGTAGCTCGATTCGAACTCGACTCGATTAAAATAATATAATAATATAGTCTTTATATTATATTATATTATAGTATATTATATTATATTATATTATATATATATATACGTAATAATAACAAAAGCAAGATAGTTGAGATGGTAAGTATTCATCTTGATGACTTCAAGTTGTGGGTTCAAACCACATTGGCTTCATTTTTTAAATGAAGTACTTTTGACTTTTAATCGAGCTAACGAACGAGCTCATAAAAATTAAGCAGTTTAAGTATATTCGAGCTCGAGTCGAGCTCGAACACATAGGAAATATTCGAGCCGAACTCGAGCATGTATGTCCAAAACTCGTTCGATTCGAGTCGAGTTCCGAACGAGCTTCGAACTATTCGAGCAACACATGTCGAGCTCGGCTCGCTGCCAATTAGCACCCCTAAGAATGATTTGTGTATTTTTTTTCGAACCAAACACACTATAAAATGGTTGGAAAATTGATTTGTATATTTACTTCAACGTGCATTTTCAATAATGAGTGAAGGGGTAATATATAGGTAAATCATATCAATAAAGCCCTTATTTCGAGGAATTATTGAGAGATATACTAGGAGATATTATATAAAATTTTAATTAAAAGGTAAATATGATTGGGGATATACGTGTTTTAGGCATAAAAAATAACGTCTAACACATGGCAAAAAGTTATCATTATAAGCCCCAATAATGTTACCAAAAGACTGGCTCAAAATTGGCAAACATTCGACGGTACCAACCTTTACCCGAGAATTAAAACATTTCTTTAGAATTGGTGCAAGCATTTATATTGAATATTAGCTTCAAGACTGCTCTTAGCTAATAAGTAACAATGTTGCCTGAGAACAAATTATTAGTCTTGTTTGGTTGGTCAGCCGTAGCGTAAATGACATGACAATTTTTAATTAGTCAATTTTACAAAAAATATTTATATTTAATATATTTTATATGAATAATAATAATAAATTAATTATTTTATATAAAAATTAAGTATGATTCTATTTAAACGAGAGTACATAATAATCATGATTATCTTATGTAGCCCACCCATATGCTCTTCCATTACTAAAATTTTTTCTATTTTTTCTTATCTATTGAGAGCATGTAGGTAGAGCAACTAAAAGTACTCATACCATTTGAATACAAAATTTATTATAAAAATACCAATTATAGATATATATATATATATATCCAATTTTATAAGGTTGATCATTTAAAATTTTCATGTTATTTATATTTATTTAGTGCTAACCAAATAAAGCCTTCAAAAGATTAGAAAAATTTTATAACAGACAAGCAACAAAGATTCTTTCTCATCATATAAAATAATTAATTTTGGGCTCAAGCTATTCCTAGTTGATGCCAATTGTTTGTTCTCCAATACTAAATGCAGATTCGGAGGCGACGGTTGACATAGGAATGGCTAAAACATCTTGAGCAATTTTCCCAAAATAGGTTATTTACTATGTTCAATCTCCACCATGACAATATATGCGAATTGCTCATCTACTCCATCCACAAAAGGAATAGTTGGTTCATCAAAATAATTCTCTAAATCAGTTCGTGTTGGCTCCTTTGATGAACATTCCATAATCAACTTACTTACTCCTTGCAATCTCCTACTTAAGCCTCCAATAGGACGAATATTTGATGAACTTTCAATTTTAATAATGGGCTTATTTGACATACATCTAACTCTAGATTTCATAACACTTGAATAAACATTATACATGTTTGTCAAATATTGTTTCACTTTTGTGACCATATCGTCTCCCTCTTCCTTGTAAATCGTGTGAAAATAGTACACAACAAAAGTCATTTTTGATCTAGGGTCCAAAATCAAAGCAACTGCCAATAACATATTTGCTTCTTTCCAATATTTATCAAACTTTTTCAACATTGCATTTCCCATTGATGACATCAAATATGATTCACTACTACACCATTCCATCAATTGAAGCTTGAGCTCACAAATCATGTTGAAAAAAATATTTGATGTAGGATACTTAGTGCTGGAAAAAATTTCGATTAACTCATAAAATGGAGCCAAACATTCATGTATCACTCTTAAATCTTCCCATTCATCCTCAAAAGGACATATAAAATTCACATCAAAGCAACTATAACGTTCAAAAACATCTTTGAAATCTAAAGCCACACCAATCATTTTGTAAGTAGAATTCCACCTAGTTTTCACATCAAGCACTAAAGAATGTTTAGGTACATTCAATTGACTTGCATATTTGTAGAAACAATCACTCTTTATAGTTGAACCTTTAATATATTTCACACATTCACGAACCTCTCTATAGACTTAGCAGTCTCATTCAACCCATCTTGAACAATTAAGGTCAAAACATGAGCACAACATCTCACATGAAAACAATCACATGCAAAATTTGGACTTCTACTTGAGAAAAAAGACTTCATTTCTTTGGCCGCTCCATCATTTACACTTGCATTATCAAATGC
>JAURVB010009740.1:0-14025 GCA_033002965.1 Piper betle | reverse complement strand
AAAGAATAATCAAAATATGATAAGAATACGTAACTTACAATAAAATAGGATCAAGGATATTCTCACCGACTAATTCTCATCATAGGGAAGAACTTTGTTTCCCAGCCTAAATCCCAAAACTAAAGCACCCAAACCTTAATGTTTCCTCTAATGAAAAGTGATTTGACTTTCCTAGGGAGGGGTCTTTATTTATAGATAAAACTATAAGACCCCTACCCCATAGTGGCCATATGGACTCCTACCTCAACTATAAGATATACATAATATATTATTGGAGTTTATTATGTTCATCCACCTGTAAAAGGAAACCCAATTAATTTGGGATTCTCCCTCATGTTCAGTGAACAA
Source organism: Piper betle (assembly GCA_033002965.1). Lineage (NCBI taxonomy): Eukaryota > Viridiplantae > Streptophyta > Magnoliopsida > Piperales > Piperaceae > Piper > Piper betle. The sequence goes on along the minus strand of JAURVB010009740.1, from coordinate 13,677 downwards.
AATAAAATACGTCCAACACCCGCTAAGTAATCAACCTCTTTCCTGCAGCAGGTGGAAGTAAATACCGGAATAGATGTCTTACCATATTACTTGACGACGGGAATGCAAAGATGAACTTACACAATCTGTCACAACTTTTCTTTTCCTGCAGGCAAAAGGGCTCCATTGGTTTATGTATATATATCTGTCTTCAACTGCTTATTACGCCCAACATTCATCATAAACTACCCATATGCATCGTTGTCATCATATGCTGTGATTAAGCTCATCATGCACGGGACTAACTTTATTGGCTTTGGAACGAACACAGAAAACAACTAGAATTGAAAACAACAAAGAAAGATGGAGAGAAGATTCTGGAGGCTGGAATCTGCGAGGATTGAAATGTTTGCTCACAGAAATGCCGGACAAAGTTAGAACCTTTTGTGCTAGAACTGAAGACTGTGGCAAGGGCAACACGAGCATTAAGCGCGCAAAACATGCAAAAACCAAAATTTCATAACTTCAAAATGGGGCCTTTGGTCGTTCTATGGCAGACATAAAAGCTCTTCAGACATATCAACGATGGCAAGAACGAGGATCTTATAGAAGATAAGCTACGATAGTAACTCTAGAAACCAAGAATTTGTAAAATGAAGGTATGATTCTTGCTGCTAAATCACAAAGAATTTGATCACTCAGGTTACAAACACCAGAAGGCCCTGTGACAAGTGCAATATCAGCACCATTATATCTGTGGCAAGTAAAAATGCAGAACAGCATAAAGATATAAGTTAATAATACAAAATATATTTCATAAATATATCCTAATGCAACCTATATGTCACTGAATTCCGCCTATAGTGTCGAAAAGTAGTATACAGCTTCAGATTTTAGAGATCTGAAGCGGTTAAGGCGATAATATATGCAGTGATTTTTGTTGTAAATATCTTCGTGGGCTACCCCTCAAGCATTCAAGGCGGCCACCTTCTGTGAAAGCTCCTCAACTACCTCTTCCGCTTGCTCGGGAACGTCCTCTTCCTGGAGAAGTGATCAACATGATTAAGACGCTGAACATGATTAAGAGGCTTTGTTTTGGTTCAGAAAATGAGAACTGAACTTCTGCTCCCACTTTGCTGAATATTAGTCACCAGCAGAAACCTTTGTATTTTATATACAAAATGAAAGAAAACTCAACAAAACAAAGAAAAAAACACTCACACATTGAGCCTGTCATTTACTTACTTCTGACTCCTTTCTGCTCTTTATAACTACACACTTGGAAGCACTGATGCTTGCGCTTTTCAGAAAGCTACGATCAGCATAATTAGAGCTGAGACCATAATGTGTGGAAGAAGAATTAGTCGATCCCTCACTTTGGCGTGGAGGGCTTTGCATGGTTGTTCGAGCTACAGCTTCCGTACTCCGCTTCTCCAATTCGCTGCTCTGATCAGAACCCCCATTTTTATTTGCACAAACACGCTCTCTTCAAAACAAATGAAGCATACTACATTAAAAACATTACATAAAGCAAAGGTGTAGCTAAATTTATCAACTATTCACCTGGGTAGGGAAGCATGCTGTCTTTGGAGTGGAGAGCTTTTTTCACCTTTACCATAGTGCTCCTCAAGATGGGCAAATTGCCTCTTAAATCGGTCAACCCCACTGAAAAAGGGGGAAAAAATGTCATTTTCCCAAAATCGAACAGAGAATATACACCCCTATGCATTGATTGCAAACAAATGTCTCACCTAGGATACATGAAGCTTGTCTGCTCTCCACCGCGAAAGTATTCCTGAAGCATCTGTGGATGATACTCCAATATCTGTTTGCTTTTAAAAAAGTAATTCATTGAGCATATACTTAAAAGCTATCTGAAAGGCACAATATTGTCAACCAAGCATAGGCTGGGAAATGTACCTCTCGGTAAATCAGCTCTCTTACATCATCTTTGGTCAATTTCCTTCTTTCAAATTCGAACTCAAGCTTTGAGATAGGCTGAGTAGATGATGGCTCACGATCCACATTTGCCAAACCATGAAAGTAAGGATCAGCAAGGGCCTGAAAAATAAAAGCAGCAAATGAAGCTGCAAGGTGTTACTATTTAAAAAGTAACATTTCCAGTATTGAAATTGCACCTCTTCAGCAGTTGGCCGGTCTTTTGGGTCAAATGCAAGAAGTCTTTCCAATAATCGAAGAGCCAAAGGATCCACATCTGGGAACTTTTGGTAGAATGGAATAGGATTCTTTTTACGCATACTGCTTAAGTATCTTCTAGCCTTTTCATTACGGATCTGCATAAAAAAAGATGATGTCATATTACAAATAATATTTAATTATAAAAACAAGAAAAGTGGTATACAAAAGAATATAGACACTTGAATTAGTTATTCTTATAGCAGATTTATGAACCGCAATTTTGTTTCAGCCAAACACTTCATCAATCCTCTTCTGTTGATGACTAACAAGTTAAGACAAGCAAGCATAAACACAAACTAAAACAAATGTGCATGGAAACATATTCATATCTGACTGGCATCATTGATTTTGTCCATATTTTTATTGAAATGATCTTGCAAATGCAACCGCATACAACTACAAGCGTTAAAAAATGATGACATTGAGAGAATCTCATTAAGAGGAATCATACCCTTGCAACGGTCTCAGGAGGAGGGGTCCCAAGTATATCAGTCATAAGATCCAATTGGTGCACCACGTTCTTCCCGGGGAACAATGGTTTCCCAGTAAGCATTTCAGCAAAAATACAACCTATGCTCCAAATGTCAATTGCTGGAGTATACTGTAGAATGACAAAATTGTTTTAGAAACAAGTGATGCACAAGGTACTGATATCACTCCATATAAATTGCAAATTAAGAAAGGGCAAAAGTATTTCTAGCAACCAGAACAAGAAACAATATTAAATACCACAAGGCTTACTTTGGAGAAAAAAGAACCACAAAGTTCAGGGGCACGGTACCATCTTGTTGCAACATAATCCTTCAAGACAAAAAGGTAGAACAAAAGAGCAATCTGTCAATATTTTGACTTTAGCTCATGTACTAGACTAACCCTTAATAGCAAAGCATCTGTTTGTTCCAGTTACAAAGACATACAGTCCAAAAAATTGCGGAAGGAGCATCATTGAACGATACACGTGCAAGACCAAAATCACAGATCTTCAATTTGCAATCAGCATTAGCAAGAATATTCTTGGGTTTCAGGTCCCGATGGAACACATTCGCTGCAAAATAAAAATATCCCAAGGAGACGAATAACTATTCTGCAAAAAACAGCAGCAGTAAAAATCCAGCTAAAATTATGAAGGAAAACCAACCAGTATGAATGTATTTAAGAGCCCGAAGCAGCTGGTACAGGAAGAATTGGTAATGCTCAGGAGTAAGATCGTCATTGGCCTTGATTACTTGGTGAAGATCAGATTCCATCAACTCGAAAACCACGTATATGTCTCTGAATTCTCGACGGGATGGTGGTAGCATGATGTGTTTAATCTCCACGATATCAGGGTGGCGAAGGAGCCTCAACAGCTTGATCTCTCTAAGGATGCGAGTAGCATCAGAAACATGCTCAAACACATCATTGATCTTCTTAATTGCCACCCTTTGACCGGTGTGGGTATCAATCGCAGACCCAACCACGCCGTAGCTCCCTTTCCCGATCACCTCCTGTATCTGATACTGACTGGCCTCACCATACTCCGTGAAAAATTCCATGTCCAGCATACTCTGCATCACCAAAAGCAGACACACCCATTACTACAAACTTGTTCTATGCACCCGTGTAGCTTCATCACAATCAAACACGATCATCACGAAACAAACAAAATCGGTAAGACCGTATATTTTTAACGTCAACGACAAGCAAGCTTCACGAGTGAAAAGCTAGTAATGCAGCAGCTGATGACAGATGAAGAGAGCTCGAACAGGGCACAAACCAAAAGCAATAAAAGGAACACACTTTGAGGTTTGACCCATCAAAGCCGAATCAACAACAGCAGAGAAAAGAGGAATACGACTGAAAAATTCCAGAATCCGATCCTCAACCTTCTTGTGGGAATCGAGAACCGGCGCCATCTTGGCACGCTTGGGGACCCGGATAAGCCTCAAGTCCGAGATCTGGAAGTCGACGACCTTAAACAGCTCCTCGTCCGGCGGCGATGGCGGAGGAGGGGGCGGGAGGGTAGGTATGGAGATCAGCGGGGACGGTCGGGGGTGGTGGCGGCGGCGGTGGAAGAGGAAGCGGCGAAGGGAGTCGACGAGATCAGCACCTCCCATATGGGGATGGAGAGGGGGCAGGTAGAGAGGGGCGGGAAGGAGGAGATGGGCATTGCCCGGGCGCGTAGGGCGCGTAGGCGCGTTGATCGCGCGGGGTCGGCCACTTCCTTGGCGGGCGGCGACGATGGAGGGTACGAGAGAGCGGCTTCTTATAACGCCTAACGCAACTGTTGCCTCTTGTATGTCTGTGTCTTGTCGGAAAAACAGGATCGGTCGTTGGCTTTCTTTGATGCTGCATGCTCCCCTTTTTTTGTTTTCTGTGATTATTTAAAAATGCGGTTTCAAATGTTTACGATAATTGGCAGCCAAGGTCCTTCATTTGGTGCATCGCCGATAGATGCACTGGTTGGGTGCAGTGCTAGCAATATGGCCGATTCCGTGCGGAATCGGCCGATTTAAATCGGATCGGCGTCGCGCCGATCCGATTTCGGGGCCGAATCGGGCGGCCCCGAATCGGCCCCGGAATCGGCCGAGTTCGGCCGATTCCGACCGATTTAAATCGGAATCGGAATCGGCCGATTTAAATCGGAATCGGTTTTTTAGGAAATTACCAAAATACCCTAGGTATGATTTTTATTAAATTATTTAAGCATGGGTAAAATGGTAATTTGGATTTTAAAAACCTAAAATCAAACCCGCTCCCCTGACACCGCCGCCGCTCGTCCGCCCGCCGCCGCCCGGTTTCCGCCTCCGCCGTGCGGCCCCGACTCCGCGCTCGCCGCCGACCGGGCTGCCGACCTCGCCGCCGACCTCGCAACGTCGCCGCCCACCCGTGGCCGGACCGAATCGGGCACGCACGAATCGCCGCCGACTCCGCCGCCGGCTCCGGGCCGCCGACGGTTCGTCCGGCCGGGCTGCCGACATCGACCGGGCTGCCGACATCCTCCGACATCGCCGCCGCGAGACTCGCCGCCGACCGGCCGCCGGTGGCGGCGGGGGGTAAAAATCGCACGGTGGCATTCTTGTAATTAAAAGTTGACTCGAGTCTAACTCGAGTCAAAAATAATAATTAATTCGAAATAATTTAAAAAAATCTTAAAAAATATTTAAAAATATCAAAAACTATAATACACAGAATAATATCAAAATAACATCAATACTTAATTTTAATATATTTATATTATAAATTGTCAAATTATTATATATAACTGATTAAATTAATTTGGACCGATTCAACTGAACCGATTCCTGGCCGATTCAGACCGATTCCGATTCCGATTCCGATTCACTGGAAAACCGATTCCGATTCCGATTCCGATTTATGCAACCATGATGTTGCATGCTCCCCCTTTTTTTTTGTTTTCTGTGACTATTTAAAAATGCGGTTTCAAATGTTTACGATAATTGGCAGCCAAGGTCCTTCATTTGGTGCATCGCCGATAGATGCACTGGTTGGGTGAGTGGTAGGGGTTCATTTCTGTGAATGGGGGAGGTTTGTATGCTTAATTTTATTTTATTTTGAATAAGAGAGATTTGTAAGCTTTTGTGATGTGTGTTAGCTTGAAGTGCCCAGGAAACCTATGTGCTTGGAAGAAGTTTGATAAATGAGACTTTGAGTGGCTCAAAGTAAAACTGCATTCAGTTCATTGGTTTTGGCTCGCGTAACTACGTTGTTCATTATAAATTCACGGGCCTAATCATCTTTTTAAAGTAATTTTATTTTGAAATTCTTACATTTATTTCATGAACTTAACGTGTAAACAACATCATTTAATACGATTTTAAGTTAGCTCTTATACCATTTCTAATGATTATTTATCTATAAATCAATTTAATTATTTTTTAAAAATAATTAATTAAAATTAAAAATTATAAGTAGATATAACGGATAATCTCATTAAATATTAGATATGAAACAAAATATTTTGAGTATGTTAAAAGTTGATTTGACATATATGACACGTCAAGTCAATGTATGATGTTATGTATGTGAAAGATATACTATGAAGATATGACCATTGTGAATGCTATAAGTATATATTTAATGTATACACATTTTACTTGTTTCTTATTTATACATTTAGGGTATAGACTTAAGTGGTCTTTTGCATTTAGTACACATGTTGGGATTTGTAGATTAATCTAATTAACCTCTACTTAAAGAACATTTGGTGGATTCAAACTTGTCATAGTTCACTTTTTGTTGGCCTCACTATTCATTTGTTTGATTTGATTAATTTTTGTTTCTATGATAGCCTATATCCTATCTATTATTCTTTAGACCCGCACTTTATGCCTATTAGTTCATATCTACATCTTGACCACCTTTGAGAGATGCTCCTGAGGTAACAAATATTGAAAACATTCATTTTGGACTCATTTTAAATTTATATATAAATAATATGAAGGTAATTTTGTTAATTTTCTCACTAATTGGGCTACTTTACACCCTTTTTTCAACCATGTTAATTTTTACTCTAATCTGACCACATCTTCTCCCAATCCCCTTCCATACCTACCAAATTTCTCAATCTCTTCTAAAAATCAGCAAGTTCATTACATGACTTCTTTACTTCGTGATTCTAACTTGGATTAGCATTGATGCAAGTTTGTTCAACTCCAGTCTCCTTAAGTGATTGAAGACAACTAAAAGTTTCCCCTTTTTCATCTTACCTTTTCGCATTCCATTTCATTTGTTCATAATTCATTGCTTTTAATTAGTTTAGTATGTGTTGATTACTATGTACTATTTTGATTATTGTTAATGGTTTTACCTATCTCTTTTTCCTTCTTGCTAATCTAGATTGTTTGAAATAATATTTTATACATAAGTTTTATATGCAAACTCTTGTCTAAGAATTATATGATTTGTTTTAGATGATTTGCCTATATATTTTACTACAATGTAATGTGCCATTGACATTGTTGGTGTTGGATTTTGATTTAAAAACAACATCGCGCCACGACGCTGCGATTTGGCTCAGTGCCTAGGCTGGCGCTTGGGCACCATAAGGCTGAAAAATTCGAGCCAGGTGCTAGCATGTGGTTATGAATTGCATTGGTTCAATTTTATGGCTTTTTAATCGTTGATTTTTCTAAATGTGGTATCTTTTTTTGTATTTCTTCTTCCTCTTCAATCTTTCTCCCTCTTGTGGTGATTTTGAAGAGATTTTGGGGTTCATCCTTGGTTTTCTAAAACCTTCTTCAACGATCTTGTGGGGTGACTAGAGGTGTATACTCTCCTTTTGCTACAGTCACAAGGGAAAAAATCCATTGTATCGTAAATACAAATTACCGGCGGAAGACTTTAGTGTAGAGGGTGGTAATTTTGTATTTAGAAAAATGTCTAATATGTGCTTTGGATTCTGAGTTTTCTTCATTAAAGTATCTATTTTCTTGTGGCTTCATCTATCAGGTGTACAATTTTCAGTATTCTCTCTTAGTATTTTTCCATCAATTTCGATACAGAAATATCTATGGAATTTACATGATGGGTATTGATAATACTTATAAAGCCTGAGAAATTTATTGGAAAGGATTTTAAGAGATGGCAAAAAAGGATATTTCTTGATTGAAAACTCTAAAAATTTTATACACTGTGCTTGGGTTGGAGGATAATGCTGGTGATCATGAACATGGTAGAATAGCAAGTAGAGAAAAATTTGAGAAGGACGATTACTTGTGTGATGGACAAATTTTAAGTGCTCTTGATGATAATTGTATTACCTCTATTTTGAACTAATTCATCTAAGGAGTTGTGGGAGTCCTTGAGAAAAAATATGGAAAAGAAGACATAGGAGATGAAAAGTATGTTGTGGGAGAGTACTTTGAGTTCAAAATGATAGTGGAAAAACTATACATGAGCAGGCACATGAAGTTCAGAACCTTGTAACTAAAATTATAGTGAAAAAGGATTTTAATTTATGAAAGGTTACAAGTTCCGGTCCTTATACATAAATTTACTCCTTTATGGAATGACTTTAAAGTCAATTTCAAACATAGAAGAGAAGTTCTGACAATGAATGACTAGATGTTTTCTATTCAAATTAAAGAGAATTATAGAGAGAACAATAAGAAGTTTCATGTTTCTATTACTAGTGAGGTGGACCCAAATGCGAATGTTGTTCAAAGTAAAAATACAAATTTGAATAGGAAAAATTCAAAAAGGGTGAAGTCTCAAATCTAAGAAAGATGCTCCATGGAAAAAGCAAATGAATGACAAAGCTTCCTATGTATGTGGTAGAATTGGGCATTTTGCTAAAAAATGTATTTGTAAGAAAGATTCTAAGGAAGAGAAAGGTGCCCCAAAGCCACAAACTAATGCTGTTACATCCAGTTTGGGTGAAACTGGACCGAGTAGCACAAAGTTAATCATCACAAATTTTGAAATTAATTTTACTAGTTCTTCTTCTTTGGATTGACACAAAAATACAAGTGCTAATGTCCATGTTTGCTACAATGTCTCCTTTATCTTCTTACCTGAGAATGAAAGAGAAAGTAGTAGGAGTTTGCTTAATCTACAAGGATTTAAAATAGTGTTTGATTCTAGCAAAGTTGTTTTGTTGGTAAAGGCTATGTTTATGATAGTTTGTTTAAGTTGAGCATTATAGAGTATGTAGTATCAAACTTTGGTAATTTTAGTAACTATGTGTATCATATGCTAGAACTTTGTGATGTTTGACATGGGATCATTGATAATTACAATGCCAAACTTGTTATTAAGGGATTTATTAAATAGAAAGATCTAGATTATTTTAATACTTATTCGCCGGTTATACGTATAACTACTATCCAAGTGCTTTTGGCATTATCTACACTATATAAACTTGAAATTCATCAAATAAATGTTACGACTTTCCTAAATGGAGAGTTAGAAGAAGTGGTTTATATACAACAACCAAAAGGATTTATGGTACGTGGACAAGAAGAACAAGTGTGCAAATTAATTAGATCTTTATATGGTCTTAAACAAGCATCAAAACAATGGTACGAAAAGATTGATAATGTAATCAAATTATTTGATTTTATGTTATGAGATTTCGATAAATGTCTTCATTGGAAAACTTGTGAAAATTCATATATAATATTATGTTTATGTGTGAATGATATTCTTATTTTTGGGAAGGACTCAAGCAAGAGTAGTGAGACCAAAAAGTTCTTGAATAAGAACTTTGAAATGAAAGATCTTGAACACGCTAACTTTATACTTGGAATCAAAATTTCAAGCACTTCAGAAGGTATAACCTTATCTCAGCCTCATTAAGTTGAAAAATTGTTAAAAAACATTATTTTTCTGAATGTAAGCCTCTGAATACACTACATGATTTAAGTCATAAATTGACAAAAAATGGTGAGTATAGTGTATTACAACTTAATTTTTGCCATATAATTTATAGTTTAAGGTATCTCACTGATTGCATGAGACCTGATATTGTCTTTGTTGTTGGCAAATTAAATAGATACACTCATAATCCCTATAGAGTTCATTGGCATGCTCTAGAGAGAGTATTAAGGTTTCCAAAAGGTACTAGTGAAATGGAAATTCACTATATTGAGTTTGCACCAACATTAAAAGGATATAGTGATGCAAATTAGACATTTGATTCAAATACACAAAATCCACAAGTGGATATGTATTTATCCTTAGTGGTATGGTCCTAGAAGTCAACAAAATAGAGAATCATTACCAGTAGGTTGAATTAGTAGCATTGGATGTAGCTGGTCAAAAGCAAAATGGCTAAGGGAATTACTTTCCGAAATCTCCATGCTTGAGAAAGTAATTCCTGCTATCTTAATCCATTGTGATAACCAAGCTACTTTTTCAAAAATTCATGGTAAAAATTACAACATGAAGAGCATGAGATGCATTGAATTGATGTACAAAATTTTTAAAAAGTTGATATCAACATGTATTATAACAGTAAGTATGTGAAGTATGTAGACAATTTAGCTAATGAGCTTATAAAGGGATAGTCCAGGGTACAAATGTAAGTATCAACCTAATCTAGCAAGTGGTGATCCCATGAGCAAATTCAATGGGTACAAACAAGTTAACATGTGATTGGTGGGTCATTATAAATTATGTTGAAAAGTCATTCATATGATGATAAGAGCTCAAAACTGCAAAGTGGTTGACTTGATTATCTTAATAAGATTGAAGGTCTACTAGACATCATTTTGACTTGTAGAATATACTTTGAGAATCTTACCTATATAAATGTAATAATGAGGTCAGTTATTGAAGAAGTTATAACTTATCTCTTAGATGAAAAATATTTATGAAAATACAAGATACATAGTGTAAAATGAGAATATCACTATCCCGATCATACAATTACAATCACACTTATGATTTCTTGTTGGGTATATAATATTTTAGCTCTAAGGTATGAAGTTCAAAGACTATCTACTTTTATTTATTGAAACTTAGAACATTTAACTAGGGGTAAGTTTAAATTACCCAATACTTACTCTGAAAGGAAATCACAAATGATTTTTGAATTTTTTTTGTTGGTTTCAAAATAGGTGAGGATTGTTGGGGTTTTTTAAAATAATATAGTGCCTTGGTGCTGTGATTCTGCCCAACGCCCAGGCACCATAAGGCTAGAAAATTTCAGTAGTTAGCACCCAGGTGCTAGCATGCGTTTATGAACAACACCAATTCAATTTTCTGGCTTTTTAATCATTGTTTTCTCCAAAGGTGATGTCTTTTTATGTATTTCTTATTTCTCTTCAATCTTAGTCCCTTGTGTGGTGATTTTGAAGAGATCTTGGGTGTTCATCCTTGGTTTTCTAAAGTCTTCCTCAACAATCTTGCAGTATGGCCGGAGGTGTATACTCTCCTATTTGCTACACTTATAGAGGAAGAAATCCATTGTATCTTCGATATCAATTACTGGTGGAAGACACTAGTGTAGAAACTAAAGAAAGCATACAATATGTGCCTTGATTTGACTTTTCTTCATCGAAGTATCTATTTTCTTATGGCTTCATCTTATCAAGTGTGCAATTTCCAGTATTCCATGTTAATATTTTCCCATCAGTTGGTTGCTAGGTTGTTTAGATTCACCCTTAGTTGTGTTTCATATTATGATTTAGGTGCAAGTTTTATTATCATTGGATGATCTTTTTCACAACTTGCTAGTGTTGTGTAGTCTTATAAGTACTTGTTGTTAGTGATGTTTAACCATTGTTTACTTCATATTTATGTCTTATTTAATGTTATTAGATCTCATCCATAATAATATATCTCTTATTCTTGTTGTAAAGTTTTGATTTCTTCAATAAAACATGTGTAAATATGTTAGTATTTTCTTGCCATTTTTGTTATTTCATTCTTGTTACTCCATTGTTTGTGTGATTGCTCTCCTTAAATACTTAAGCATGCATTATTGATTGTTCTAAAATAGGTTATAACTCTAAATGACAAAGAGGAGCTTGTTGCAACAGACATCATTAAAGCTCTTCTAACAAGTCTGTTAGAAGTCGTTCTCTTTTTTATCGCTCCACTTTGTTAGGTTTGGTTTATATCTATGTGTATTAGATGACATGTCAAGGGGTAACTTTTGAAGGCGTCTACGTAGGAGAGAGCCAACTATACACTTAAAAAGAGCTAAATCTTCACGGTAGTTATATAAAGATCACAAGTGAACAATTCAGTGGAAACAATTTTAACACAATAGTATATAACAAATAAGCTCAAGAAACAGAAGGGAAAAGTAAAATCAAAGACAAATAAACACAAACAAATAAGTGGTGTGTGGAGCAACAAAAGAAAGGTAAGTGAATTCAAATAAGAATAAACACGCAAAAAAAGAAGAAGAGAGGAGATACAAGAAATTTTAAAGAGGTTCTTAACTAGTACTCCTCTATTTTATTCCGCCAAGTCCTTTGGTTGGGTAGGTCTTCATAGCTCCATTATAACAAACCATTTGTAAAATTTACAAACAACAAGTTAGGCCCCATTTATACTTCACAAGTGCAAAGTCTCTCCTGAATACCCTAGAAGCCTCTAACAAGTATTTCTTCCCCAAAGCGACATGCCAAGGATTCTATCTTATAATACCCGACCTAAGTACAAATTGATGGGCATAAGTCATCTCTTAGAAAAGTGGTTAACCCTACTTATATATAGGATCTTACCCTATGAGCTATTAAATATGCGATTAATTTTTATAGATTATCACAGTCCACTCAACTTTAGAAAATTTCAACCTCGAAATTCCTTTTTTAGGCTTTTTAGGCCTATTATATTCCACCCTTCTTACTCTAAAAATTATGTCCACAGAATTTTCCTGCACTTCCTATTTTTGGTCTAGTCCACCATCCAATACAAACCTAAGTCAGCTCTAATACTACTTGTAACGACATGACCCAAGTGCAAACTAATGAACTTAAATAATCTTTTCGAAAATAATTAACCAAATTGAAGATCTATAAGTATATCCTCATTTATATATAGGATCTTACCCTATGAGGTATTAGATGTGAGACTAATTTTTATAGGTTATACATAGCCAACCAGTTTCAAACACCCTTGGAGCTCAACCATTTTTAAGCTACTACCCTTCACAAGCGCATACATTGAGCCAAGGGAGTCCTCTTAGCCTCTTGTACAAACTCTCCTCGCACCTAGGGAGATTACAATTAGTTTAATCACATTTGAGCTAGCCTCATGTACAAAACACTCTCCTCGGTACATAATCAAACACTTAGGAATCTAAGTTAATAGGTCATGTCAGTCCTAACAAAAACTTGAGATTGCTATTTTGATCGAAGAGAATCTAGAGTTTACAATGCTAGCAAGTGGAATTCCAAACACACTCCCTAATGCCCTATTTATAGGTTTTCAAATCCTCTCCCAAACTAATGGTCATTGAGATTTGAACTTCCCATTTTTGCTTTCTCCAATGGCTTCTTGTAGCAACATCTTCGTATCAATCAGCTATCGAACGATTGACTAAATGCCAGTCGAATGTTGACTTAAAACTTGTCACTCCAATTTCAAGTGTCGAACCACGACTGAAGCTTAGCCAAAGTTTTCTCTACTTCAAATTCCTTGTGCCACATTAGCCGAGGGTTTTCCAAACCCTGTTGGCTACCAAACCCTTGATCGAAACCCTATTTGGCTACCAAACCCTTGATCAGAAGTTTAGCTGAAGTCCTCCTTCACTTTGTGTTACGTCATCCCTAGGATTCCTCCAAGCACTTTAGTCGCCAAACCCACAACCATAGGTGTGCCGAACTTTGATGTTTCTTAGTTGTTCACAAAGCCCTAGGTCTTCGATTGTCGAACCACTGACCAAAGGTCAGCCAAAGATTGAACTCTATTATTTCTTTTTCTACACCCCATGTCTTTAGTTGTCCAAGCCCTAACCAAAGTGTACACCACTTCAACACTTCATTTGTATCTTTATTCTTGAATTTTTCATTTGGTTACTTGTCTTCAAAGCTTGTACTTGGA
>JAURVB010009738.1:0-25011 GCA_033002965.1 Piper betle | reverse complement strand
GAATTTAGTTCTCGGGGAAGATCAAAGAGTAGGAATCCAAGTGGAAGAGTCTTTGGTTTCTGAATTTAGTTCTCGGGCAAGATCAAAGAGTAGGAATCCAAGTGGAAGAGATAAGAGTAGAGGAAGGTCTAAATCCAGAAACAAGACCTTCAAGTGCTTTTATTGTGATAAAGCCGGCCATAAGAAGCAGAATTGTTAGAAATATAAGAAAGATCTAAGAAATGGTAAGGTGCTTAACAATAAGAGTGAAAATGATAAGACTGCCAATGTTGCAACAGAAGATATACTAATCATACTGGATGATGGAAATGATTGTTTGACAACTAATGATTATCTTAGTTGGGTGATTGATTCTGGTGCATCGTTTCATGCTACCCCATGAAAAGATTTCTTCAACACCTATGTGACAGCTGATCTAGGTGTGGTGAAGATGGGCAACAATGAGACTTCTAAAATTATTGGTCATGGTGATGTGCATATTGTGGCCAATTCAAGTTGCAAACTTGTTTTGAAAAATGTGCATCCTGTTTTGAGATTGAATTTGATGTCAACTGGTGTGCTAGATGATGAGGGCTATGTTTCACAATTTTCATGTGGCTTATGGAAATTGGTGAAAGGTTCTCTAGTGGTTGCTAAAGGGAAGAAGTGTTGTGGTCTTTATAGGACTACATCTAGTCTGGTTCACGGGGAGGTTAATGTTACCTCTATTACTCTCACAGCTGATTTGTAGCATAGAAGGTTGGGACACATGAGTGAGAAGGGGCTAGAATTTTTGAAGAAGAAAAACTATCTTCTACAACTTGATGGGACAACACTAAGCTCTTGTGATCATTGTTTGGCTGGAAAACAATGTAGGGCTTCTTTTGTATCCACTGGCAAAAGGAAGACACACATACTTGAACTTGTACATTCTGATGTCTGTGGTCCAATGGAGATAAAGTCTCTTGGTGGAGCTTCTTATTTTGTCACTTCTATTGATGATGCCTCAAGGAAGGTATGGTGTTACTGTTTGAAGGATAAAAGTGATGTGTTTAATACTTTCAAATCATTTCATGTTCTTGTAGAGAGAGAAACATGGAAGACTTTGAAATGTTTGAGAAGTGATAATGGAGGTGAGTATTGTTCTAATGACTTTTAGGTTTATTGTGACAAGCATGACATTCGACATGAGAAGACCGTTCCCTATACCCCCACAATTAAATGGAGTGGCTGAGAGGATGAATAGAATAATTCAAGAAAGGGTTAGGTGTATGCTTTCTACAACAAAACTACCTAAAGGATTTTGGGCTGAAGCTGGTTGTACTGCTTGTTATTTAATTAATAGGTCTCCTACACCTGTTTTAGATGGAGATGTTCTAGAAAAAGTTTGGACTAGTAGGAAGGTAAAATACACTCATTTAAGGGTGCTTGGTTGTAAAGCCTTTGTACATATGCCAAAGGAACTAAGGTTTAAGCTTGATGCTAGACATTTAAATGCATATTTCTGGGTTATGGGGATGAAGAGTTTGGTTTCAGACTTTGGGATCCTAAGGAGAAGAAAATTGTTCGAAACCAGGATGTGGTGTTTCAAGAGAATCAGTTTCTAGAGGACTTTGGGAATAAAACAACTACCCAAAGTGATACCTAGGATTATGTTGTGAAGGTTAAGATTTCATCTGCTCCTCCAACAGTTGTAGAGGATATTGTTCAAGATGCTGAACAGATTGATGAAGAAGTTAGAGATGACATTCCTATTTCTTTGCCTCGTGATGGTGAAGGTGAGGATAATGATATTACTAATGATACAGTTCTTGATGTTGTTGATGAACATGTACATGATGGTGATCGGGTTGTTGATCAAGGGGAGGCTGATGCTACTAAAACAAAATATGATGCTACCAAAATAAAATCTAGTAGAATTGTTAAGCCATCCACGAAGTATCCAAAGTCTACTTATGTGACTCTCACAGAAAGTGGTGAGCCTGAAGACTTCAGTGAAGCTCTTAGTCACAAAGAGAAAGACAAATGGGTAAGTGCCATGCAAGATGAACTAAAATCATTGCATGAGAACAAGATGTATGAGCTTGTGAATCTTCCTAAGGGGAGAAAGGTCTTGAAGAACAAGTGGGTTTATCGGCTTAAGCATGAAGAAGGTAACTTACAACCAAGGTACAAGGCAATACTTGTGGTGAAAGGTTTCAGGTAGAAGAAAGGTATTGACTTTGATGAAATTTTCTCACATGTTGTAAAAATGTCTTCAATCCGTTGTGTGCTAGGTTTAGCTACAAGTATGGATTTGGAGGTTGAACAGTTAGATGTGAAGACTGCATTTCTCCTATGGTGATCTTGATGAAACAATATATATGGAACAACCTGAGGGTTTTGTATAAGGAAAAGAAACAGATGGTGTAGCAGATTGAAGAAGAGATTGTATGGCCTCAAGCAAGCTCCTAGACAGTGGTACAAGAAATTTGATTCTTTTATGGATAGTCAAGGCTACAACAGAACTGTTTTAGACTATTCTGTATTTATCAAGAAATTTGGGAAGAATGACTTTATCATTTTGCTTCTTTATGTTGATGATATGTTGATTCTTGGACATGACAAATCAAGAATTGTAGATTTGAACGAAAATTTAGGCAAAACCTTTGCTATGACAGATTTGGGTCTAGTTAGGCAAATTCTTGGCATGTCCATCCAGCAGGATAGAAAAGCTAAGAAGATTTGGTTATCCCAAGAGAAATACATTGAGAAGATTCTTGAGCAGTTCAACATGAAGGAAGCCAAGCCGATTACTGTTCCAGTAGGAGCTCAATTCAAATTGAAGAAGGGTGAGCTAAGTGAAGCAGAAGTATATGAAATGAAGAATGTGCCTTATGCATCTGTTGTAGGGAGCCTTATGTATGCTATGGTTTGTACTAGACCAGACATTGCATATGCTGTCGGGGCAGTAAGTAGACATTTGTCTAATCCTAGTAGAGAATATTCACAAATAGTTAAGTGGATATTGAGATATTTGAGAGGTACTTCAAAGCTAGGTTTATGCTTTGGGGAGGTAAGCCTATATTATAATGTTATACTGATGCAGATATGGCTGGTGATCTTAACTCTAGGAGGTCTACTTCTGGGTTGTTGTTACTTTTGCGGGTGGTGCTATTTCTTGGTAGTCCAAATTGCAAAAGTGTGTTGCTCTATCCATAATTGAGGCTGAATTTATTGCAGTTACAGAAGCTTGTAAAGAGGTTCTATGGTTGAAAAGATTTTTGAATGAAATTGAGATAAGTCAAGATAAGTATGAGGTACTTTGTGATAGTCAAAGTGCTATACATTTGAGTAAGAACTCTAGTTTTCATTCAAATAGTAAACACATAGATGTTCGATATCATTGGGTAAGAGATGTATTGGACAGAAAGTTGTTAAAGTTGAACAAGGTTCTCACTAACAAGAACATCTACATATATGTTAACCAAGATTGTGATAAAGGACAAACATTTATTTTGTTGAAGTAGAGTTGGTATGGAGAATTTTGCTACCACTTATGTCTAGTTAGCTCATGGATTCGTGAAGGGGAGGATTTGTTGAGTTTCCCTCACCCATTCACATTGAAAAACTCAATTGTCAGTTTTTGGTTTTGTATACCTATGTGTGATTTTGTCCTTTTCTATAGAAGTTTAATGAGGTGATTTCTAGAATTCCACTCATATTCTTCTATATAAAGGAGAATTCTGTTGTCTTCTTGAGAGTTTTTGAGCACATTTGGCTCATAAAGGGAGAGTTTGGAGAAGTTCTTCATTTTCTCAAGTTGAAGTCGGGGTCGTAATCCAGGGTGTGAGGTTGATCCAATTTTCTTTTGAGGTGTATGTTAATTTCTCAATTTTTCATATATTATATTTCTCAAGAATTGTATCTTTCAGATCTTGTTATTGGTCTGATTTGTATTAGGAGAGTTTTGTCAAATTTTATTTGATACTTGATTGTAAGAGATTTTCTTAATCGAAGTTGATCGAGTAGGTTGGTTTTCTTTTTACCTAATTTGGAGAAAAGTTTCCATCCATTTTTATCTTGGTGTCTCCTATTTATCTTATATTTGTTTTCATTTTATCTTGAGAGAAAATATTTTCTGGGTTATTTCTGTTAGAGCGTTTATTTCCCAATAATAACCACCACCATCTCCACCACCAGTTCCACCACTGCCACTACCACCTGCCCCTACCACCTGCCCTACTACCTCAACCTCCATAACTAGCATCGCAGCCCTTTCTGCCTCCGCTACCATGCCCACCACCATGTCCAATACCTCCATAAGTAGTATCTACCTCTCCATAGCCACCCCAAGAATCACCACCACCACCATGTCCACCACCTAGTACAACATGTTCTACACTGTATGGATCAATGCTTGTCAAAAGGGTTTTAGTAGACAAAGCACACTCCAATGGAGGCTAGTAAGAGGAAGAGGATACTAGCAAGTTTTAGAGGTGTCATGGCCATGAAATGTGTTGGGTTAGTCCCACATCAGTTCTAGGGTGACTGACTGCTTATGTATAGGCTATCGAGAAAACCTTATTCCCTAAGAAACTTTTAGATTAAGAGAGACTTGTGACATTCAAGTCCTTTTGGGGGTTCAAATAGCCCAATAGTGCATCAGAGCCAGGTGGGTCTTTGTGTTGTCCCAACTTGCCTCGTAATAAGTCAACTTGTCCAACTTGAAATCTCCTGTACTCACTATAATATGTGAGCTCCCATATTTGTGGGTAAAAATGATTTGGGTGACTTGATGAGTGATGAGCCTCACGATAAGATTTGGATTAACCAAAATTGGACCTAGCATGTGTGAGGATGAGATAATTCAAATGCTTTGATTTGGAAGGGGGAGAATTATTAGGTTAGTCTCACATCAATTCTTGGGTTGATTGGTGACTTGTATATAGGCTAATGAGAAAATTGTATTTCTTAAACTCAGCTTTGGGTTAAAAGAGGTCTATGACACTTGATTACAAGTCACTTTTTAGGGACCAAAGGGCTCAATAAAATGGTGAGCTGAGGTTGTCGAGTAGTGAGGGTGCAAGTGAGGTGGTATATATAGAGCATGGTGGTGGGGCCCAAAATTCTAATTAGCGGGTGGGTGGAGCACATGTGACTCACATAACCAATGGATGTTCTTCAAATTTTTTTAAGTGGTTTGGGCAAGTTGTCGACGAGCGCTAAATTTGTGATCTCCAAGTTCGATGGAAAATATTTTATTTTGTGGAAGGTGAAGATTCATACCATCTTAGTGAAAGATGGATGTGCCATTGAGTTGAAGGGGATAGGCCAAAAAATACAAGGGATGACAGATGCATATTTCGAAGAGAAAGATGAGATTGCTAAGGCTGATATATTCTTTGCATTGGGGGATAAGATATTGTTTAGTGTGCAAATGATGAATACCATTGTCAAAGAGTTGTGGGAGAGTCTTAACCTGATTTATGAGGGTAATTATTGGGTGAACAAGATCTATTTCTCACGAAAATTGTACAATCTCAAGATGAAGAACAAGACATCAGTTCATGATCATTTGAATATGTTTAACTCATTAGTGAACAAGTTGTTGGGAACGTGTGTGAAGATTAATGAAGAAAAGCAAGCCACCATGCTAACTTATTCAATGTCGGACTCGTGGGATAATTTGATCATAAGTTTGAGTCATGTTGTAAAGGTTGACATTAACTCGATGACCAACATTTAGTGGATGTATCTACTTTGTCGTTTTCATTAATAATGTTTCAATAAAGGTGTGGACACATACCTTGAAGAGCAAGGGAGAGAGAAATCAATAATTACTCAAGTGCCTTAGAAGTGACAATGGTAGTGAGTAATTCCCCATTAGTTTTGATGATTATTTTAACAAGTAAGACATTAGGCAGAATTACATGATACCTTATTCTCCCTAACTAAATGGAGTGGCAAAAAGAATGAATAGGACACACACGGAGAGAATCTGGAGCATACTGTCTTTGGCAAACTTGCTTAAGGGGTTTTGGGGTGAGACCGTAAAGACAACTTGTTACTTGATGAATAGATCTCCTTCACATGTATTGGAGAACGATGCCCTACAAAAGGTGTGAAGTGGTAAGAAGGTGAACTAGTCACACTTGAGGGTGTTTCGTTGTAAGACATTTGTGCACGTACCGAAGGAGCAATGGGTGAAGCTTTATGCTAAGGCGATGGAGTGCATCTTCATGGAATACGATGATGAAAAATTTGACTATAGGCTTTGGAATCTCAAAAACTGGATGTTGATCTAGAGCTGTGATGTGGTGTTCATAAAGGATCAAATGGTTGAGGACTTTAGGAAAGCGAAGGTGCCTCAAGATGCATTCTGGGATGGCAAAGAATATAAAGTAGAGACTTCTACACGGGGGAAGGGGATGACAAGGATGATTTACTAATCATCCCACCCAGTGATGAGGAAGGTGAGGATGAGGCTATTGATGATGTGAGTGTTGATGATGTGGAGCATGATCAAAATGAGCTTTGATCAAGGGGATCCATCATTGAGGAGGTCGACTAGGACTCATGTTCTGTCAACAAGGTATCCTCATCAGTTTATGTTCAAATGACTAAAAGTAGTGAACCAGAGACTTTTGGTGAGGTGAAAGCTCATGCAAATCAGGTGGATTGGACTTTCGACAATGTCTTGTTCACTGTGATAGTGAGAGCGTCATCCACTTGAGCAAGAATTTGAGTTTCCATTTAAGAAGTAAATATATCGATGCGAGATAACATTGAATGAGGGATGTGTTGGATGCAAAGTCGCTTGAGCTTGCTAAGATCCAGACTAACAAGAATGTCTCAGACATGTTGACGAAGGTGTTGACCAAAGAAAAGCATGTGTTTTGTCGAGACGGAGTGGGTATGAAGGCTCTCTCCTATGTCGGTTAGTTGCTTCATGGAGTCATGAAGGGGAAGTTTGTTGGGTGTTCCCTTTCATGAATTGAAGCATGGAAGAAAAACTCAACAAACTCTATTCTTGAACAAAGGTGCAAGGAATTTGTTTTGGGCAGAACCTTTGCGCAAAGGCGCAAGGTTTTGCGAGCAAACGCTCAGGCATTTCTTATTGTGGATGTCAAGGGGCGAGCAAAGGCTCAACCGTGGACCTATTTTGACCCATTTAAGACTCAGTCGACTTGTTGAGGGTTTTAAAGGGTTGTGTTACCTTTTTGAATTGCTTGTAATTGATTTATGATCATAGTGAATGTTGTCCAAAGTTTGAATTGTTGTGCTTCGATTTACATTTTGAAATTTCACTTCAATTAGGTGTCGCCTACTTTGTTGGTGGTGTGATCTTGTTTGTTGGTATTGTGTTTGCAATTGTCTGGTTGAGTCAAACGAATTGGAAAATTGGTGATCTTGGGGCTCTAAGTGTTCAATGAAATTCCTTTGCATATATTCTAAGTGTTTGTGCTAATTCCCCAACAAGATAAACTAAGAAAAAATGAGAGAGTATGACTAATGTGTTCGTGAGTTGTTGTTCTTTCAAGAGAAATAACCTAAGAAGAGCTCAATAATTCATATATTTTTTCTAGCTAAGAAGGAAGTGATAAGATCAACAATCATGAAATGAATGTGGTAGAACTTACTAGAAATTAGTGTTTGAAGCATCTTGAGCGTAGATGTTACACTTTCATCCTGTGATGCCTTCTATACTCACTTCTAATCAACACTTGCCAAGGGTTCAAGGTAAATTGGTTATGAAGCCCGTCGCAAACCGTAGGGTCCGACCATGTAGTGTTTAGGTCTAGGATTTGATCTCTTTTAGTATCGATTTCATGTTGGAGGTTTAAGCTTCTATCGTTATAAAGTGATTGGTTAAGCAAGAGGTATGGTCAGTAAATTGATCGTGTGAAGTGTGTGGTTTTTTCTATTTGGAGGGAATTATGTAAATGAAAACTTGTAGTGGGTAATTTGAATTAGAAGTTGTGTAGGGTAAAAAATAAAAAGGGGATAATGTATTGTATTTGGTTTTGAAAAATATCAATATCATGTTCTTCTCCGTTTGTTTCACTTTCTTCCTGCTTAAGTCTCCAATCTTCCATCTTTCCCAAATCTCTTTGATTCATTTGTCTTCACTTCTTAATTTTTGATCAATAATTCAATCCTTCTTCGAGTAGCCCCAATTAGAAAACAAAATAAGACTATTTCAACCCCTCCACAAGAATCTCAGTTTGTTGCGACCAACATGACTCTTACCTACACCTGATCTAGCCGGCAATCTTGAAGAATGTGAGATCCCTCAATTTAGTCTCACATCAACTTAGTCTCACATATACCTATTATAATGGACTATAGATCTTTAACTTCCGGGATACCCATTTTAAAGAAATGACTTAGCCCGTTACGTTGCACTTTGAACCGGGTTGTTACAAATGGTATCAGAGCCAACTTGATTCCATGTTAGATGGTGGGCTGGATTAGAAACGTTGACTAGGCTGTCAGTCACGAGCCAGAAAGGTCGTGGGCTGGGGCTAGCAACGGGCTAAGAATAGGCATTTCGGGGACGAAATTCCCTAAGGTGGGTGGATTGTGAGATCCCTCAATTTAGTCTCACATCAACTTAGTCTCACATATACCTATTATAATGGACTATAAATCTTTAACTTCCGGGGTACCCATTTTAAAGAAATGACTTAGCCTATTACATTGCACTTTGGGCTAGGTCGTTACAAAGAATCTGTCAACCCTATAAGGACCCAAACCCAACAACATTAAATTTTATTTTAATTTTTTATTTTTCTTTATATAATTTAATATACATACATTTTATTACCAAGAAGTATAAAATATTTGGCTGAATTTTATGCATTTTTATGTAAATATATTTAATATATTTATTATCCATTTGCCCATTCAAGTTTGGGTTCTTGATCTGGTACTTTAGATTGGGTTAGAATATATAAGGTCAAGAGAAATTACTTCTATAAATATTCATGTTCAAGTATTATGCCTAGGAGTGTCAATAGCGTGATCGACATCGTGTTTAGCTCAATTTCGTTTGGGTAAAAATTAGAATCAAATCAAGTGAGGATGAGTGCGACCACCCCACCGTTCAACTCCACTCGACTCAAAGCTTAATAATTTATGCTGGATACAATAATTTGCATATTTTTTATATAACTATATATATATATAATATAATATAATCATATTGTGATTATGATTTTACATGATGATATAGGAATTTTGTTCCTAAACAAACTATTTGACATATAATTAAACCGAAATTAGATTATTTAAACTTCCATAATTATTTTAATTTTAAGTTTTAGAGAAAAAAAATGAATTCATGTTTGACTTGAAATCAAGTCGACTCAAACCCTTTTCAGCTAGACTCAAACTTGAAATAAACGAGTCAAGCTTGATTATAGTTAAACTTGATTTAACTTACTCAATTAACACCCCTAATTATGTCTTTTATTCCGTGTGGGTCTCGTCCCATACTTAACCGGGACCGATAGCATCTTTTGCTCTCAATCCCGGCAATGGGCTGGGCTTTCACAATCAAAAGGAAAAATGGGCCGTGGGCTTTGAACTTGGGCTTTTCATCCTCGCGATGAGCCGACAAGGCCCTTCCCAAATCCTCTTCTCTCCCTCCGACGAACGTCTCCGGCCACCGGCGGCGTTCCGTGCTCGGCCCTCGATGAGACGGCGGCGCAACCCGGCAGCCGATGGACGTCAGAGATGAGAAGAAGGTATCGCCTTGTCCTCTTTCCTAACCTCCTTTTTTCTTTCCACATTTTGATTCCAGTTGCAATTTTAATCTGTTGAACGAACTACTATGTTTATAATTGGGGTGTTGTACGGAAAAAGACTGGATCTTGGGTGCTGCTTTTGCAATAGAACGGGAAGAAGTGCTCTGGATTGCCCTCAAAATAATATATTTTTTATGTCACTTCATGTTGTGTGATGGTAGAAAAAACTTCAATAACAATTGGTAATCGTAGAGATAGGACTGTTCTTTGTTCGGCTTGGTTTTCATTGGAGTCACTTGGGAATGGTCGCTGTTGGTTCTCATAATGATAGAGTTAATTAATGATTGGCGAACTAACCAATAATCTAAGCAGTTAATATGTTTGCAGGTTAAGCTTCAAGGCTACGCATTTGTTGATTTGTTGGAGAATATTAAGTTATTGATGGTCGAACTTGTGCTGCATAGAGCACCGACATGAATTGGAGACAAAAAATTTTGAACAGAATGCGTATTTTATCTATCCTCTTTTTGTGAATCAGTGACTAAGAGCTACAGGGTGAAGCTTGTAATAAGATATTCCTTGTAATTATTAAATTGGCAGAAAATTATGTGTTAAATAGGGTCATCGATGTTGATCAAGAAATAGTTATTTAGTTGGATTGACTATATATAAGATTTATATCAGTATGTTGGAGTGGGATTTATATCGTCGCTTGGATATTTGGGATTTTGGATGATGTTTGTGGATACTGAATTTTGTGGGTGATGTGCTTAGTATGTTTCTAGAGATAAGCTGAGGCTCTTTGATGGAGGTGCTCAATGACATACTCCATTTATGTTCACAGGACTACTACAAAGTTTTGGAGGTTGATTTTGACGCAACAGAGGAGACAATTAGGCTAAATTACAGAAGACTAGCTCTGGTAAGTGATGCAGGATAATCTTTTGTGTTCTTAATGATTTGTTAAGAGTTTGTTTTGGAGTTGTTTAGAGTTGTTCTGGGGCTTGCTTTGTTGCTTAGTAGCTAAGAAAATGTTTGTTTCTTTGTATGAGGAGTTCTTAATATGAGTGGTTTCTTAGTGTGAAACTTAAAAAACAATTGAAAGATCAAACCACGACCCCTCTAAGGATGGCCGATCTGTTGCATCAAATAGAGATGTTTTAAGTTAAAGTTTATCTTCCTCCTCCGTCCTTCTCTTCATTGCCTCCAATCTTTGTTGCTCTCCTATTCATTGTCATTCCATTAGTGGCTATAGAACGTCCTCTATTTCTAGCCATTGTTATCATCAATCTGTTTTAAGGCTTCCACTTCATCAGTTAGTGAGGTTATTTTTACTGCTTTTCTCTGTAGAACTTTAGAGGAGTTTCTACCAAATTGACCATTGTGAGAATTACAATTTCCTTTCTGGATTGTAGAAATGGCATCCTGATAAACACAAGGGTGAAGATGATGACGATGTCACAGCAAAGTTCCAAGAGATAAATGAGGCGTATGATGGTATTTTTTAGCTATTTCAGAATATTCTTCCCTTTTCAGTTTCAGACTCATTCTATGAATTTATGATATACAGGTGTCTGCTATTTGTATTCACTATGTCAGTTGTAGACTTATTCCTATGATTTTGGAAACAAATATATTTGATGTATTGTAGAAAGGCACATTTTGATGGATCATGGTTCAATCAAATCTTGGGAGAGTGTTTGTCCTGGGCTCATCATTCAAGCTGCATATTGATCATTGTTTAGTTGGGTGAAGGGTTTTATCTTTGTTTTTGTTTTCAAAAAGTAACTAGCATTGCTTATATGCTTATAGTTTCTTGGATTGTGGCTTTTGCTTGCTCCCATGCAATATAGCTGAACTTTGATCAAATTGGATTTTCTGGTATGAGTTCTGTAGGGCGTAGTTTAGGAAATTATTTTTTACATGTTTGATGTATGCCTTTTCAGTTCTTAGCGATCCAGTGAAGCGTCTTGACTATGATATGTTGGGTAACTTTCAGATTGACAAATATTCCTTAGGGGTAAGAATTATTGTGATGTTGTTGCACAACATTGGATCGGCACATGGGCTGTATTTTAAGTCCTTGTTTGGTTGTCATTCAATGTGTGATCTGATTTACTAGCATGGCATTTATCTTGCTGCCATAAATGCAGGAATATCTTGCTCGATTCAAAGGAATGATACTTACGTGTAATGGCCTTGGAATTAATCATACTTCACTTTGGTAACTTCCATTCTCCTTATTTTTTTATATCATTTTTTACCTCCTATGTACCATGTCTAAGAGTGAGTTGAACCATAAGGCTCACAATGAGTAGCATTTCACACAAGGATTTCAAAGCGTAGTGTTATCCATTGTAGGAAGTTTAGCATAGAGAAGGCCTAAAGTAGGGGGGTCACTGGACAGTAGACTTGAGAAGGTTCCTATGTATGTGGTGAAGATCAAAGGTTGTCTTCATATTTGGAGGTTCTAAATCATTTCATACCCTAACTCACACTTTTTACAGGAATCAACAGCTTATGGGAACTGATGATTCAAACAGCCAATAGCATGTGATAATTTTGACGACTTGAACATTTTTATGGGTTTAGTACTCAATTTGATCTTTAGTCATTTACTTTTTCATGAGAAACCTAGCCTTACTTTAGCCTTTATGATGAGATTGATCTTAATTTGGGTATCCTACAGGTACTAGGCAAACCAGGGGTATTGAAACCCCTAATTGTCCATTTTTTGGTACAGAAGATCTACTTCAATTTACAGAGAGGTTCATCAAAATTATGATGTAATGGATACCACAAATTTGTTGTAATAGTTAGCTGAACTTAGGAAAGAAGCTCATCCATGTAGTGTTGTTTTTTTATGATATATATAGTAACATGTCATCTGTATTATACATTGAGATTCAGAAACGGCAATCCCATTCATTATATGCAGCCTATAGTCTGTTCAGTTCGGCACCCTAACAAGGAAACATTTTGACACAATAATAGATGTGTTTGGAGTTTGGGCAGTTGGGTATATAAGAAGATAAGATGCATTTTTTAAAATAAGGCATTCGAAATTAATTTGTATCAGCAGCAGCTGATAATTTTTTATAAGCTAAATTTAATCAGTTGTTGGACTACAAGATAATTAGATGTTGAGGGTAATTTTATCTAGTATAAAAAACCGCAATTATATGATTTGAATGAGTGGTGGTGCTCATATTTGTATATTAGCAGTAGCAGATGATACTAAGCACTCTTGATTATGTTTTGGCTAGGTGCTTTTAAATATTTAAGGTGCCATTTTACACATTCTCAGGTTCATATCATAGAGGGATTCTAATTGTGTATTTTGCCAGGGATCATCAAGCAAATTTAAGACGAGAACCATTATCCGATTGAACTTTGAGTTCAGCTTGGCGTCGGCTGGCAGAAGTTTGAAAGAGATTGCTAGCGACTGCACCGTGATCACTGACGACATTGCTTGAAGTGGCCGGTGTGGAAGACGAAAGGTCATAGACTATGGTTGAGGAATGGCCACTACAGATCAATAATTAGCATGGTGCAATCATGGTTAACCACTATAGATCAATAATTAGCATGGTGCAATCATGGTTAAGAATGATCCATTAATTTGACTTTCAACTCCAACTAAAAATACCATGACTTCTTTTCATCACAATGCTGCTAATTGCTTAAAAAAAATACATTTTTAATCAACTTGTGCCCACTATGTTATGCACTATGTGAGCGAACGAACGAGTGTGTAATAAGTCACTCTTTGCCTTCTAAATTAGCAATAGTTAGTTAATTACTTCTTCTCAAGTAAAGTGATGTTTCATGTGTTATGCGCTAAGATGGGTACTAGAGATTGTCTATCGTTAACAAGAAAACATATGAAGAGAAGGGAAAGCTACCTCATACTTGAGGCTTTATATTGTTCTCGTCACATACATTGATAAATGTAAACTGGAAGACGATAAGGCCAAGGCTTAGTAGATGAAAATGACTCAAAATGCCCCAACAAAAGATTAAAAAAAGACATAATAAAAAGTTGACATAGAATGGTTCTCCCAATCAACAAGTCTTGAAGACATCACATATAATACTCATGAAGAACAGTAGCATTGGGTGCATATACAAAATGTGTAGTTAATTAGCACTTCCACAAGTGGGTGGGTGAAAGGAGTGGAATAGAAAACATAGGACAGCACATTGAAGAATGCAGATGACTGTAGAGATAGTTATTAGTCAGGTCAATCGCGGGCCACAGTACCCTAAAATTAAATATTCAACCGGGTAGATTTATATTCTAAATCAACTATACAAATATAAAATTTTTTATACATAACCAATGAGATATGCACTTAAACTTGACTTCCACACACTGTAAACAAATTTAATTAATATTAAAAAATATATAAAACAAAAAAATTTTAAGTCGGCAAGACAAATTGTAATATTTTTAAAATTAGTCTATTATTCATTATCTATTAGATAAAATCTGGTATAATAGTAAGAATATTCTTTAAGGTTTTAAATTGTGTTAAATATTTTAAAGATATAATTTAGCCCTGTTAATTTGCACTTGAGTGAAGTAATTACAAATGGTACTAAAACCAACCTAATTTTATATACTAATTTAGTTCCGTATTAAATAGTGGGCATGATTAGATTTGACATGGGCTAGGCTTATGACATTAGAAATGATTTCAGAGATGAAATTATTTAATGCAAGTGAATTATAATATTTCTAAAAATTAGGGAAATAATTTCTAAAGTTGGAATTATTTAAGGTAGGTAAATTATAATATCTCTAAAGTTAGGTTTACATCAATATATGGATAAGATCTAGTATATTAGTATGTATGGTTTACAGATTTTAATTTGGGTTAATTATTTTGAAAATATAATTTATGGTTATCAATGTACACTTGGGCCGGGTCTTTATAGAAAAAAATTCCAAGAGCATCAAGACATTGTTTTCGCTCTAGTATCACCATGATTAAGCAATATGGAATAGATATGTAGATAATTATCTCCTGTAAATTACAGGTTGCGAATGTATTAATTAATATCATAAATTAGCAACTGTAAAATGTCTTATGCTAAAGATTAAGGGGGTTTTAATGCATGACATGCCTTTATGTTCCTGCATTGCCAAGAGGTAAGTACAGAAAATATAACATGTACATTGGAAGACTGTAAAACAATTAGGATTATAAATGTTCCTCAAATGTACAGCCTCCAAAGATCCAAACAACATATATGGCTGCCAAATCTTTTGGTGGAACTACTACTAATTGGATGGTTAGTCTTTTAAACACTATAAACTGTCTTAGTCAGGCTTGGCTTTTTGTTTTGAAGATTTTTCTATGGTCATCCACTACATGTGGTTCCTAATTGCTTCAAGAACACTCACTTGAAAGTTCAAGATATTTTCTTCATTTTCTTTCTTCTTCTTAATTATTTTTGCTATGATGAAATTGTGTACGATAGGGAACTCCATTGGTAGATTAATTCTATCAATCCAGATCACTCATTAATCACTTGCCTACTTAATTATTTTTCATATAACATTCAGTACTGGTTGGAAGTCAGACTCTATATATATACTTTAATTTATGTTTCAAGCTAATGCTTGAGTATAAGAAACTAAAAATGAAAAGATCATGTATTAAAATAATTGATACTTAGCCATCTAGAAAGAATTTGGTACCATACATCTATCAAAGAAATTTAATAATTTTCAGTCATTAAAAGGTCCCCTAGAAATTCTCTGCGAAAAGGATTAATAATGATTCAATTAGCAGGTTTTTTCATCACCTGGATGATTATGTTGGGTTAATTTTTATCAGCTATTTTTTAGTGATCTGAATTAAATAATTATGTCCAAGTTGTTTTGTGTGTCTTATTGTGGAATATTTTTTTCATTTGCTGCCCTGATATAATTGTAAGTGATAGAGTTTTAATGGCCAGATATCTTTCTTTGCACCAACCCTCCTTTATTCGAGATTAGGACCGACAATAACCGAGCTTAGGTACAGTTCTTTTGTTTTGGAGGAATGAATTTATTTTTTTATCAATGAGTTAAAAATTAAGAGACATGAAATTTCATAAAACACTAGAGCTTTTGTGAAATTATTTTATTAACAAAAAAATTCCAGGCTTCCTCCTTCAATATATATACAGAAAAGGTTCATTATTTAGCTACTGGAAGTCATGACCTGGTGTAGAGGGAAGTGCCTCTGAAGATTCCGAGCAGTTAAGACAGTTACGGCAGTTGTACCATCAACCCCTCACAACTCCCACTACCTAACTTCCCCTCCTTTCTTTATCACTCCAAACTTTGACCTTTCTTTTCTCATCCCCTCTTCACATGCCACCGCTCTTCTGTTCATCCCCAGTCGTGTAAACATCAGCTGGGTACTTTGTTTATTATATTGATAAGACCCCTCCCTATTTGTCAAAATAGATCAACGAGGGAGCGTGGGCGTTGATAAGACCATTTACTATTTTTCCGACCACTGTTTATCTTGCCTTGCCAATCTAATCATGGTCGGCAAGGAGAACATTGTGGATGCGAGAAAGACGCCAAAATTTGATTAAATGGAGTCACACCCGCCACGTCCAAAGCTAAATAAAGACATTTAAATGGGTCACATCAGGAAGAACCAATACACCTGTTCTAATTAGAACTTTGTCTTCCTTGCTTCCTCTCTACCTTCCAACTTGGTGGGTCCATTTCACATCGGTTCCGTCTCATAAAAATGAACCCTTATCATCAAGGAAAGCTTGTTTATGTAAACCCTCTTCTTGTCGAGTAGGGATCCGATATGACTAATCAAACCTAACCCGACTCAAAGATTTGTATAAATGAGTCATAATTATACAGATCAGTTAGGTTAAATCGGGTTCTGCTTGGTTGAAAAAAGAATTAAAGTTACATTTAGTGTATTCCGATCAAGATTAGGTACCTCATATGCTCAACTAGAGCCAGTTTAAGGCCTTAATATTCCTTAGCATACCTCAATAAATTAAGGTCTACCCAAACCTGCTACCCAAAGCTATAAATCACAATTTTCTTCCATACAATATCAGGATATACAGTAAACATCTGTCACTAATTATCATATTCTCGTCGAAGCATAAGTAGATATTTACATCTACAATACAAATGCAACCTTAACCAAAACTTAAGATGTCATACTTATTAAGCTGATCATAAACTATTTCAATATCATTAACTAGATATAACTGCATGTTTCTTCTCTAATTATGTTTGATGCGAATATACACCAAAAGGCAAAAGCTATAGGGTGCCCACGGCCGGCCTTCAAAGCTCAAGCACTGTGGAAGGTTTGTGGATTAATATATGCACAGTAGGATGTGCGGATAAGAGCATTTGTCAGCTTCCATGGCAGACAATTCAGAACTGCAAGATGAGACCTGTTAATGGAGCCCTGTGTGGGACTCCTTTCCTCCTCTTTGCAGCTCTGAAACTTGTTGAAGTTGGGGGAGGAGTTGACGGGGTGAAGCTTGGAATGGTGGTCTTTCCTCTCTTCCCTTGGGACGAATCAGAATCAGATGCTGATTCCTCTCCTGATCTTTTCCTCCCATTTTTTATGGTTCCAGCAATCTGAACAGATGAAATGATATCAATCAGAAACCCAGTTGAATGCAAATATGAAACAGGGGAATCAAAATCTTTCACATTGGAGCATGATTCTTCCTTTTTGAAGAATCATATTCCAATGAATTGTGACTCATTCCAATGATGGCAGTTTTTGGTAGCCATGAAACATGGAATTTGAATAGAAACATGGGAGATGAGGAAATTGTGGAGGACCTTGCAACCAAGAGAGCAGAATCGGAAGGAGTCGAGGAGACTTCGGTCACATACTTCGCAAGTGTTGATGACACCCTTCCCCTGCCTCGGTTGTGGACGCTCATTGAGGAAGACGACCTTCGCACTGTTGATCACGTAAGTCTGCACACCCGAAATGTCCAACACCTTCTGGATTTCATTCACCTTGATCACATCATGGTAGGAAGATCTCCTAATCTACAACACCAACCAATCATGAACTCCAGAAACAAAATTCAATAAAAAACTAGAAAAACAGAGATACCCATAACAGAGAAACCAGCCTGGATTGCTCTGTGGTCTTTGTGGGAAGAAAGACAGAGTGAACATAAAGCTCCATCGGTGCAATCCAAGCAGTACATGTTGCAATCGCTCTTGTGGGAGTCGGCGTGAACTTTACATTGCACAAAGAAGCTTGTGTTGAGTAGAGGATACAGCCATGACGGCCATGTCTCGTCCTCTTCAGGTCCTCCTCCTCCCTTCACACCAATCACTCAATTGATCATAAGAACAACAGCGATATGAATAAGATCAAAACACCAACAACTTTCAGATAATGAATACTATCAAATTGAGCATTGTCTAAACTCACCATGACCATCTTCCTTTGCCTGAGATCCATGTACTTCACTCACTATTGATGGCTAGTTTTATGTTTTGAGTATGCCAAAGAGAAAATGAGAAGTTTTGGAGAAAGAAGAAAGAAAGGAGGAGGAAATGGGGATGGTGGTTAGCGAAGACGAGTCATTGCTTCGTTCTTATCCTCCTCAGAAAGTTCACACCTCCTCTGTTTCCTCCCTATTACTTTGTCATTGATTAATCAATAGTTTAATGCAACGTTTATCACATCTAAAGATAACGCATAAAAATATCAAACCCGAACCTTTTAGAACACCTTGTAAGTTACGTTGGTAAAAATAACTTTGTTAAGTTCACAGGTTACATTATGTTAAATGGTAATAAGATTAAGATGGCATCAGATTCTGGAAAGCAAAAATGCCAATGAACATTGCACTTTATCTTTGCACTAACTACAAAACCACATGTTATTCTTGATAAATGATGGGGAAAATAATATATCCTAAGATTTGAGAGGAAGTGTAGATGTCGTGGAACTTCTTACAGTTAAAAATGCAAATGAAATGGATTGATATTGATCAATTTAATCTTTAACCTAATCGAATCACTAATGGAAACAGGGCGTTATGTCACCAAAATTTGTCACCTTTGGTGACAAATTGGTCACTGCTTTGTTACCGGGACAAGAAATTTGCCACAAAAAGTCAATAAATTAAAACAAAACCAAAATCTCTCACCGTTTTTCACCAAAACTAAGTGGCTAAATATTTGTCATAGAACGGTCACCATTTTTCGGTGTAAAAATTCGATGACACAAAAAAATTGCCACCGAAATATTGGTGATAGTGCTTTTCATAATTTGTCACATAACTGTCACTTAAAATTTTGGTGACAAAATATTTGTCACAAAATAATCATCCTTTTTTTGTGCTAAAATTTTGCCACCGAAATTTCGGTTGCATATATTTAATAATTTATGATGTATGAATATCAAGGTGTCTATGAGATGACATGTGGAGTGTGGGGAGCGTGATTCGTGTTATCCGTTTTGTCTTATATACACATGTTTGGGTGTTAGTTTGAATGAGGTTTAGGGTTTAATTAGGGTCGTGCTTGCGCTTAATTCTCCACATTGGGGTTTTCGGGTTGTTCACTTTGTACATTTGGAATCTCAGTGATTGTTTGGTTCGAGTTTGAATTGATTTTCCGATAGATTTTAGAGTTGTCGGAAGATGAATGTGGGACTGCCACGTGTCAGAATTCTGATCGTGCAGTTGCATGTCAGTGCACCAGTTTCCTGCCCTAGCCTACCCTAAGTTTGGACCTACACATCTCTCCGACCCGACCTGCGTTTGGCGTGCCGCCACAACAATCGTGCCACTGCTGGCGATCTACAGATCTCATTGTAGGCTATCGATCGGACCCACTCCGGAGTCCTGCGACAGTCGAAATTTGCCGAAATCGAGCCGAAAAGTCACGGCTTTGCAAACCGCCGCCGCTACTTCATGCCTGAATTCCGAAGCTTTCGGGCCGCCTCCGACGTCGCCAACAACACCGATCAACTCCTCTCGGTGATTGCTGTCGAAAAAATTCAGTCCTGCCAGCCGTCGTTGTTCCAGTTGCTCCCGGTGACGCCGTTATCTTCTCTCACGATAATAGCCGTCCCGCCGCCGTTTTCTCCCATTTTTGTCAACCCACCACGTCTCTTCCGCCGTCCCACCATCCATCGTGACCACCATCGTCCCCCTATCGATTCCAACCGGCCTCCACCCCTGTTCCACAGCCGGTGGCCGCCGCCGTTGCCCTATCCTTCTGGCTGTTGCACCACCCTGATCAGGTTCAGTTCAGCAATTTACTGTTGACCAGTTCGGTCCAGTTACTCACCCGGTTTGTTTCGGTCCAGACTTCTGACCCCACCCGCGGTCTGTATTGATTCGCTCCATTTTCGTCCGTTTACCATAATTTGAGATTTCCTATGCTTCTTTTGATGCATTCTCGTATAGAATGACATGTGTATGACACTTTGAAGTGCTTTTATATTTATTTATTTGTTTCTTTAATTAATTATTTAATTATTAAATTAGTTATTTATTATTTGACTTGTGCTTTATTATTCATTGTTATCTATTTATAATTCAGATACATGTGATTTATTTTATGGGACCATAAAAAATGGTTACAAATTTGATTTGAGATATTTTTGTGTCGTTTAGGTTAGGGCACGAGTGGAGTCGACTCGAGTCAAGTTTTGTCCTTCTCAAACTCTGACTCATTTGATAAACAAATCGAGTTTTGAGTTGAGCATTGGTTTCGTTCTATTTTCATCATCATAAGTTTAAAGATGTAGTTTGTACTCTATAATGTAATATTTTTAATTTTTAATTTTTGTATAGTCATATAATTACTATTAGATTGTTTAGATTTAATTATTTTTATACCAAATTGTCATTTTTAATATTATATTATCCATGTATTATTAAAGGAAGAAAAATACTGATAGTTTATATTA
Organism: Piper betle; assembly: GCA_033002965.1. Lineage (NCBI taxonomy): Eukaryota > Viridiplantae > Streptophyta > Magnoliopsida > Piperales > Piperaceae > Piper > Piper betle. The sequence goes on along the minus strand of JAURVB010009738.1, from coordinate 4,358 downwards.
CACAATAAGTCGATTCAAGTAGAGTTTTACGCAGAATTAAGTTTTTTTGAGTTAAATCGAATTAAGTTTGATATAATTCAAAATCAGCTCTATTGTAATAGAGTCGAGTCTATTTTTTAAGATTATGTTTTGGGTCGAGCTTAAAATAAATCAAGTTCGAATTGAGCCGAGTTGAGTCACAAAAACTCACAAAATCACTAATAGTTTATATTAGACATCGAGTTGATTTATTTTATCATGCTATTATTTAATTATTTAATTACATGATTCATGTATGATTTGGTATTAATTATTTTATTTAATTATCATGGGTGCATGTGAGCTCTTACATGTTATTACATGACTTGTTGATAATTAGAATTGCTGATATACTAATTCTCATGCATTCATTAATGTGCCATGATGAATTATACCTAGTACTAGGGTTTGCCTTGTTTTCCGTTCCATAAATGTTTAGTTAATTTAATTGCATTGTTTAGATTATTTATTGTTATGAGCATGCGCACACTTCATCATACATCATTTAGATTAGTATTTGTGTTTGAGTTGGGATTTGATTTAGGCTTTAGAGTTTGAGCTTGCCGTTAGAATGTTGCACATTTAGAGTTTGGATCACAAGTCCGTTAGGACTCACCTTCTCTCTTTTATCGTTATTGCTTTGTCGTGTTTTGTTTTTATCATAAGACATGCTAAGTGGATATTTTATTGTATACTACTTAGCAAGTGTTATCTTATTTATTTCAAAACGATGTGTCAATTGGCCCATTTATCGAAAAACCCATTTGGTGTGAAATTCATGAAAATGTATTTTTAAGGTGATTAATAACCTTCGAGGATAAGATCCTTAAAATTGATTTCGAAAACCTAGCCTTGTATCAAGTTGTCCTTATTTCCTTGTGGCCTATTATTTAATTTATGCCCCAATCTATATACATTCTTTTATTGGATTTTGTGTGCATGTGAATTGTGGAAGATGTTTTCTCCTATTTAGGAGGGCATACATGTTACTCCTGTTGAGGCGAATCACATTTATTGCATTTCTATACTTTGAGCTTCTTGCACCCGGAGAAGTGTAGAATGTCATGTACCACATTTTGCTGCACATGTCATGACTGTGGTGTACTTGACTATTGATTCATGTGGATTTTGAGATTGGCAAACATGGAGGATGTGGAGGGCAGTTACCGTGTTGATGGGTTCATGGCTTAGATGTCCCTAGCTGCAACAGGGGATCTTGAGTGGCTTTGCAGTAAGTTCTTTGGGGTATATTATGGTTTTGTTTCTTGTGAGTTGTTGAGCTCACTTGCTAGTTACTGTTTATTTATTTGGGACCAGTGACACTCGTTGCTAATATTTTCTTATATATATATATAAATATTAATCTCGAACCTTAACAAAAGAGTGGAGGGACATGAGGACTTCACAAACACACACACCTGGTGTATGACTCTTGTTGTCTATCTTTTAATTGTTATATGATGAATTCATAATTGGAGACTTCTTTGTTTATCTACCTTTATACTTGTATTTTTATTTGCGTTTTGACTTTGTTTATGGTATGTGTGTTGTGAGACTCCTCGGTTGTAGGAGGGCATGTTACGATCATTATTCTTTATTTGGTAACCGTTTTTATTTATTCTTATGCCTTGTCATGTCATTGCATGCATAAATTGATATTAGGTTGTTGCATGACATAACATTATGGTTGTAAGGGGTGGCCCGCCCTTGGCTGCGCCACCCGATCCCTGCATCACACCTTCCTGGCTGTGCCGCCCAACCTAATCGCCCTGGCCCCCCTTGACCGACAGCCGCCCTGCCCTTTGCCGCAGCCCACCAGCCATAGCTTCCCCCTCGACCAACCACCGCCCCTTACCTCACCCCATACCACTGCAGACAACCGTTGCCCCCACCCTGCTCGGCCAATACCACCCCTACACTACTCTGCGGGTCCGATGTCGACCCCACCCAGCTCAGTCGACGGTGCTCCCACCCTGCATGGCCATCCCTGCCCTCATCCTGTGGCCAACTACTGCCCCCACCCTGTGGCCAACTACTGCCCCCACCCTGCGGCCAACTGCCGCCCCCATCTTGAGACGGCCGAGGCCTATGGCTCCTCCCATGCGGCGCCCCCTTGAGTGGCTGTCTGCTGGCACCCTCACGTGGCTGAGACCACCCACATGTGCCAGGTGGGTGCAGCGTGCCCATGTGCGTGCCAACCCAAGTAGCCATTTTTAAATTTTAAATTTAAAAATTGTCACTGGAATTTTAGTGACAAATTTTAACAATCGTCCCACCATTTTTTTTGTCACTATTCATTATAGTTTGTCACTGAAATTTGGTGATAATTTGTCACCAAATTTTGCACCAAATTATTCCGTTGATAATTTATGATTATTTTAATACCAAATTTAATTAGCCGTGGAGGCTTTTGTCACCTAAGTTTTTGGTGACAAATGCCTTTTTGTCACCAAACCTTTTTTCCACTAGTGAATGGGCTTTGGATGATTTTTTTTCGAAGTAATTAAAAGGAGAGTTCTTTTCAAAATTACCTACTAGTGTGAAAATTTAGAATAATTATTAAAAAATGAAAAAATCTTGTCCTCCGAGTCATCTTTGAATTAAAACAAATTAAAATAGATAATTGGATTATTTAGACAAATATAATTCATTGAAAAGAAAGTGGCCAACCACATCGTCTTTGGCTAGTCGAAGATGGTCGTATTCGGACATTTTCCTGTTAATTGCCCATCTTCAACTAGTCTGGTTGTCTCCGGCTCCGTTCGACTACTGCCTGTTTCTGACCATTAATTGGATCGCAGCTGCCAGCTATCCATTTTTATAAATAAATTTCGGTGAATACCGCCAACAATAGGGTGGAGAAAAGCTGCCCCAATTTGGTAATGTAATAAAGTTTGAAGCTATTTTTCAAAATTATTGTAAAATTTTAAGAAACCGATCCCAAACCCTATTGCCGGTAATATTGCCACCGAAATCTCGTCCCACAGAGGAGAAGTCGGTTCCTGAACCACTTTCAAGAATACTTAGGTGATGGTGAAGACAATTTACCAGGTAAGTTTTAAACTAAAAGAATAACTTTTCTCTTCTTAAAAATAAAAGGTTCTAATCTCAACGTCCAATAAAGGATAAAACTAAATTAGAATAAGCAATTATTTGCAATGTCTTAAACTGTTTTCGCATTAAATATCTTTGGCTATTGCCTTGTCTTAGACGGCTTTTGCCTTGTCAAATGGGCGAGCACTGCATCTTTCATAGCAAATGTGTTAATCAATCAAATTGATGAGGCTTCACGCTGTCACTGAGACTGCTTGTTGGGATTATACGATGCCGGCAAACACCTACAGTGTGGTCCTTGACAGTGGAAGGCATTTAAAATAGGCATTATCACTTTGCTTGCAACCATTGATTGGATTCATGCATTCTCGTGGAAATGGAAAGGGTTCTTTATGGCTTTTGTGGTGAGGCCACTAAATAAAAATAAATCAAAAACCTTTTCCTAGATTAATCAAAATTCAAAATCACAAGGTTAAGAGAGTTTTTTTTAAAAAAAGGTATACCTACTTAATTAGAGAGCTGTTAACAGAGACTTCTCGATGAATATAAAATAAAGGGGTTGAGGGAAATTCATTACAAAAGAAAGAAAAAATATATGTGTATATATACACAGGCTCGACAAAATAAAAAACCTGGTTAAAAAAACTAACCAGGTAATTACCCATCCTCATTTAGAGTTTTCATATCAAAGGGCAAGAGGGGTGATGGTGCTTTGTCTATATAATGATCTTCTACTTTCTCTCTTGTCCAATGTTATTATCTATATAATATAATCCCAACTAATTAACAAAAATACATATATAGGAAGACATACACAACACATTTACTCTTTATTATTAAAATGAGAACTCAATACCGACCTCTGATTAAAAGTAAGAGCTTTAAACAATAAAAAAATCAAATAATTATAATTTATATTAACTCATAGATGAAGAAACAATATCATCAAGGTTATAAAACAATCATCCATGAAGTTTGACTTGAAAAGTTAAAAAATAGAATTGACTTGGGGAATTTCTATAGTTTTTTTGTTTTGCAAAAAATAAAAGTTTTAAAACTATGAAATTCGTACATTAATCAAAAGGAGCCGGTTAATATTGTCTTCCAAAAAGCCACCAGATAACTTACTTTTAATGCAAAGACAACTTGTAACACCCCAATCTGGTTTACTCTCAACCCGGACCAGAACTGTAACAAAGGATCGAACTACTCGTAAACCGATTAAGTTGGTTGACCCAAAACCTAAACGGCTATGACATAACCCTCTCGACATCTCAAGATGGAGC
>JAURVB010009737.1:0-37054 GCA_033002965.1 Piper betle | reverse complement strand
AAAAGCTGTTCCGAGAACCCAGCACCACACGCAACAACTACTCGATCACCCCCAAATACCGATATGCGTATTGAAGTCGTGTCGTCTACCCTTGCTCCGTCTCAGCAACCAGTTACCACAACTGACTGCCTTGTAAATTTCGACCGCGACCTAAATACAAAAGTTCCCTACCTAAAAACGCCAGCCAACAAGCAAACAAACAGATTACGGAAAAAACACTTTCCAACCTTATATTATAACAAATAAAGATTACAAGTACTCTACTCTCTCCTTCAAGTACTTGCTCGGCTTGTAGATAGCCCCCACAACCTCGGCCCAATGCACCCCAAATACAATGGAACTCACGAGATTACTATAACCCAAGTAACCCTCCCCGATTGCCAAACACTAGCAACCCACAATGTGTACTTGGATTCCGACAAACTCCAATAAAAGTCCAGTACTTTTCACTAGCACCGGCTGCAGCACCTTCACAAGTTTCCTACTCTCCTGGATGTCTCTGCACTCAAGACTTCACGTTGCACCAAACCTTAGGAATTCTCTCCTTTTTCCGGATAACTCCTCTTCTTTCTTCCAGCCTTCACACCATGTATTTATACACCACATTCTCCTACTTCAAGATAACTCTAACCTTAATTAGCATCTTTATCTCCAAAAGATATTGCAAAGATTCATAGCATCATCAACAACTCAGCCCTAATCCACGTCCAAGTTCATTACACGGCCTTCTAGTTTATCTCCAGAAGTTAGTTGCAACATCCTAATCATAATCTTCTTCCAGATACGATCCAATTCTGTAACAAACTCCCAACAAATCGTTGGCTGCATCGCTGGACCCAAGTCTAGCCCATGGTTTGACCTCAGCCATCGCCTCACCACTGGTTCAACCTCAATGCCTCGTCCAGCAATTACCGGCCACAATACCGACAATGGTCTATCGCTGCATTCTCCGGCATCCATACCGCTGCAAACATCGATATTCATCCATCGCTGGACATCGCTACTGCTGAAGCACCTGCACCGCACCATGTATAAGCATGCCACTGTTTGGATCGGCAATTCTCGATCCCGCATAGCGCCCACGCTTCAGCAACCTCACATCGCGCTCGCCACTCGCCCACACTCGGTACTACTCATCTGCTCGGTAGCCTGATTGATCATGCTTGGTACACAGGTTGCACCTCAACCCCGATGTTTCGACCCGTCCACCGGATCACTCGTACGCCTAGCTCTGATGCTTGATCAACACCCAGCTAGCGCACCAAATCATGAACCAGCTTCATCTTGAGGTTTCCTGACTCGAACCTGACCACACGCTCGGTACCACGTATACCGACCCATGTGCCGCAATCTACTGCCGTAACCCAACGCCATGCTATCTCGTAGTGCTCGGTCACTCGGGAGCCTCATGCACCTTAGTTCGTTACTTGCAACTATAACACGGGTTAGCCTTGGTATATTGTTTACACCACTCAAATAGTCATTGTTACCCCCTCATGGACACAGGAAAACTTAAGAACAATATCCAAACCCTAGTTCCAAGTAATATCCATGAATCAAGACTGTAATAGTTGGCATCCCCAAGGGCGCCTCCACATGGAGGAGCCAAAATTTTTTCTATATTATTTGGCTTTCACATCCCCGATCACGATGTCATACGTTGAACCTGCTTCCAACTTTCACACAGCTCAAACCCTCAAAGACAATTGCTATTTTGTGTTAATTTTGAGCAACTTGTACTTGGATCTAGAGAAAGCCCATCAGTGTTTCATTTTGATGCAGATAAGTGGGCTCCAAAATGTCAATCTTTTTATTTGCCTTGTAATACGTGATCTCTTATTGTTGTTGGTACATCATAGTTGACCACCGAGACCAATCATAATTAAAAAATATTTTAAAATAAAAAAATTAAAAAATATATTTATGATATTATGATAAATTAAATATATTTATTTAAATGTTTAAAAATATTATTATAAGTTAAGTTTAACAAAAGCATAAATATTTTTAAAAATAATTTTATTTAATTTTTAATTTGAAATCAAAGAGTATAAATAAATTTGAATTAAATTCAAACTAGGAGATAAATAAAAAATTTTAATTAATGACAATAACAATAAATAAAAAAAAACTTGTTTTGACGCAACCAGCCACGTGAGCCTCCTGACTCACGAGCGACTCAGTCGCCTAGTTCAGAAAAACGCGAAGCCTCGCCTCTCTTCTTCTCCTTGGCCGCTGTCGTTTATTCATCCAAGAAAATCTTACCCCTATTTTTGTCCGGCGAGGGTCGGGGCCGATGAAGAAGAAGCTGATGTCGTCGGCGCCATGGAGGGGCGAGGAGGAAACCCAGCAATTCGAAGGGGCCAATCTCAAGGTCACCAACCAGCCCGGCTCCACCCCAACCATGCTTGTACCCGGCAAGAAAAAGTCGGTGGCTTCCAAGTCCAAGCTCAGTGAACCCATATCCGAAATCGACCCCGAACTCAGATACAGCTTCCAGAGAAACACTCAGGTTATGCCTTGATTTCTTTTCACATTTTTTTAAAAACAAAATTTTAGTTTCACTTTCATGTGAAAAAGTATTGCTTTAGCCAAGTGTTGTGCTTTTTTACTTGTGCGGGTTGATTTATACAGTTTTCACTGTATTATTCATGCAATTTAATCTTTTAGTATTGATGTATATCATGGATGGGGGAATCCAACTTATGCACAAGTTTCAAAGTGTGTCATTGACACTACCATTGCTACGGGCAATTTTGGGTCTGCTTGGTCCAGAGCTTGAGCTGGCTTAATTTATAAGTACATGTGCCTATTTATTACTGCTAATAATACAATTTTGTTTTAAGAACTAAGATATCTCAAATTGGCATAATATTGCTTATAAACAAAATAATAATCCAGTAAAATTTCGTATTATTATTTAAAATTGTCTTAAGTCCATCTCTTTTATTATATTATTGTAATATATACGAAAGGATATAATATAAATCTTTAAAATCTAGTTCTAATGCAAAGTACTGAGCTTTGAGTCAGTGCGAGTCAAGCATACGTAAGCCCAAGGTCGCTTCACTATTAATTCATTTGGGTTTGCGTAGAACTTTAGGTTGACTTTGTATTGAGTCAAACATCAAGCCTTAATCGAGCTTATTCAAGCTACAAACAGCTCTTCCTTTTATTTTTTGTTACTAAACCTTGTGAAGAAATTTCACTTGTATAAATTTTTGGAGGGAGAAGGAGAAACCACATTGATGCATGGATGGCATGCACAAATTATGAGATCTTCCAAAATTTGTCAAATATAATTATGTCTTTGGACTCTAAATCTTTATTTAGGTTACTTCGTACAAAAGTCTCTCTAAGATCAGAAGAAGATTAAAAAGAAGCAAGAACGCCCCATCATCCCTAATGAGCATTTGATAGGTCCTAATACAATGGTTAACTAGCATGCTCTAGCAGTATCTTTTAATGCCTACAAAAATTGTATCTTATCCACTTGTTTATTACAAGAAAATTAGTCTTCACCATCCATGATCCACCTAACTCAACCCCATATGGATCATCTGAGTGCTAAAGAGCTTGTCTAACTTCATGCTTGGTGTGAACTTTCCATGAAACATTTTATCCAGTAGATAAGTAATTTATAATAGTTTCTCTTTCAATGGAAGTTAAAAATGTATTATTGCTTGGAAATTTAGATGACGATTTATTCATTGAGCTAGTCTTTTGACATTTTTGCCTGTGAGAAGTTTGCTTATGGATACGTATTAAAGAATTCTATTTATGCTTTGAAGCAGTCTTCTTGAGCTTATTAAAAAATTCTATTCATTGGCTTATTGTTTTATATATATGAATATATTCTAGTCATTTTTTTTGTTGATTTTTTGGCAATACCCATCATTTCCCGTATCTTTTCTTGCCAACTTTAACCTTTCTGACCTTTCTTTACCCTCCCCTTCACACCCATCTACTAAACTATTTGTTACTACCCCAATGTTTATGATGCTATTTTTTGTATCCATTGTATAATGTTGTTAATCAGATAAAGTAAGTCAAATTATAGGTAAAACAGCACCAAAAATAAGAGCAGGGAGAGACTCTTGCAGCGATTAACATTTAGTCAGCGGAATCTTCTTACGCAGTTCATTTAAGCATTTTTTACCACTTATTATTGCTTTGTATCTTATTTTCGTGATGAGTTGCTTTGTATCTTCTTATACAGTTTCTTAGACGTGTTTTTAGCATTGACACTATAGTGAAGCCTCTGCCTCCTGGAATGGCGTATCACGCATCCCGCAATTTGAGTTTCTTCACTCGAATTTTCACTCAGTTTTTGGTAATTTTTCCTCTCAACTCTTCAGCAATTGATTCCAGTTTTGACTATGTGTTTTATGCGTATGATACTATTATGTGCAGATCCGGAGGGAATATCTAACGCCCAGAAATCTCTGGGGTTGGGGCAAGAAGAGAGAGTGCGTCGCGTTCGTTAAATTAGTGTTATCAGTCTCCGATCCGGCTTGTCCTTTTTCTGTTCTCTGTAATTTGCTGTAAGCTGTTACAGCGCTCCGGCATGTTGTTGTCTTATACATGCGTTAGTGTTATAAGACTCTATAAGCTTTCATTTTGCTCGAATGAATTGATTTTCTGCACAACAAATTAATCCAATATTTGCTCATCGTTGTTGTTGACCATTAAAATAGAGAAAGGCCATGCAGAGGAAGGTAGAACTTGCAAACCACCTTATGTTCGCACTCGTTTCTGAGTTGTTGAATCGTTGCGGCGTCCACCTATTTGTTGCAAGTGGGGCTAAATATTTGCACTTGATATTGTTGTGAGAATTGGTTTGAGTGGGTCGGATTCAATTGAACTCCTGTTAAAATTTGAATAAAAAATATTTTTTGATTAAATCACTAAAATTTGATTGATTCATAAATAATTCGTAAATCACTATTATTAACAGTTTAGTTTAATATTAGATAACTATAATGGATAAAATATAATATATATATAAAATATAAGAGAATTCAACCGTTCATATAATTTATGTTTTTACCCTACCGGTATCTAGTACTTAAAGAAGTATTTAAGAATACCTAAGTTTATAGTCAAGCATAATTTGACAAGAACGTTATTTTAATATTATTTTTTATTTTAATTTTACTATCTCCACTTAATTAATTGTCATACAGTTTATAAATACAATTTTATTAATTTTGATGAATTAAAATAAGCCATGAATTATTCTTAAAAGTAGATTTAAAGTTTTAAAAATCCAATTTAATTACTAATTCCCATTTTTATAACCCAAGACCCAAAACGAAAAGCAAAGAATCCGACGGATAAAAAGGTTAAGTAATGAAAAGGAGGGCAATTTTCCGTACAGCCAAATTGATAGGAGTTAGGAGTTCCATATCTCCAGACTGATCTAGCTACTTCCCATCTTGTCGGCCGCCTCGCGTCGGTCATCAATCCTATTAAACTAAATAAACGCCCCAAGTGGATCTTTGCACTCTCCCGTTGAGCAAGCGGACGAGCAGCTCGAGCTCCAATCTCCACACTTTTTTTTTCCAGAACAGCTATATATACTATTATCGAGCAAAAGAGAACCCTGTACATGATAATTTGTACATCCTTGCCATGTTAGCAAGGTGGAGTACGACCAAACTATAATATTTTAGGAGTAACAACTTAGATACAAACTATTCTCATTGTCAAAAAGAGAGTAATTTTCTCATTTGATACTCGAAAGGTTTTGAGGGCATGGATGATGTGATAACCCAACAAACTTTTCCTTTTTTACTCCATAAATATATATATGCCAACCTTGTTTTAGTAAAAATTAAAGTTTTTTTATAAAATACTTTTGTATTGGGTGTGGAGAAAACTCGCATCGATGGGAGGAGGGGAAAATTATGTAGATTAAATAAATATAAATATGTTATTGATATTTACATACTATTATTAATGGTATTTTTGTCAAATTCTTAATTATAGATATCTTTCTTTTATTCTCATTATTTATAATTAATACCAATTATATTAAAATTACAATAAATTAGTATTGTGAGAGTTTGTTCTCCCGTGGATAATTTTTGTATCAAGTTATGATATAATGAATTTAATCTGGGTATTCCACGTAAAATTAGTGTTATCTCTTATTTGTATTAAATTTAGTTAAATTAGTTAGTGCTTCTCATTAATTATGTGTTGAAATGAGGATTTAAATGTTTGATTAATCTCAATAAGTGATATCTCTGATTGGTTTTAGTATTGTCTCAGTTTGTCTCATGTATGTCAGCCAATCGAATTAGAGTCTCTGATAACTTCACTATAGCATGCGGACATAATATATGTAAGAGGGAGATAGTTCGGATAGAATGATATGTGAAGGGGAGAATTATTAGATTAATTTCACATCAGTCGTGAATGGTATTGGTTACTTGTATATAAGCTAACGGGAAAATTTTATTCCTTTAGCTAACTTTTAGATTAAGAGAGACCTATAAAACCTATTTTAAATACTTTTTAGAAGCCTACATGGCCCAACGATATATAGAGTAAACAAGTTGTGGCCTCTCATGTTTTTAATCTCTTCGGTCGATCTGTTAATTATGGTATTTATATTTTATGGTTTATATATATATATATATATATGCATATAGCCATGGTAATTAATTAATATAGTTTTGTGAATAAATTGCGTATGTATGAAAAAGTGTTTAGCATGCTTAGGTTGGGTAGTACGTGTATATACATACATCGAATTAAGCAAAACCATGTTGTAGGTGATGGTTGCTTTGGGATTTTTGCATGACTGACGAGGTGCGTTGGGTTCTCCTCTATTGCAAGCACGTCGGGTCCCATAATGGGGTGGTTTAGTTCATGACAATCAATAGATTAGTTGGGTGGTCCCTCGCTTGTTTTTTACATATATGTATTTCGGGTATTAATGTCTTACCGTAAGTGTTTAGTTAAAGCATTAACCTCGTGTCATATCAATAACTTTGGCTTACTCCTAGTTTAGTAAATGGGAATTAAGTATCATAAATGCATTAGTTACTATTTCAGATGATAGGTTTATATATGTAGTTATATTTTTATTTAGGCTGAATTAGTAAAATTATATTCTAACTGATCGTATGATTGGTTGGATATTAATATAATTATCATCTTATGTGTAAATATACGTAGTCTACGGTCTACCTCCTAGCTAGCACAATTTGGCTATCTACAAAATTAGCATTGGCATGACATGACTGGTTTCCTGGTTTTGAATTTTGATTTGGAGTGATCCTATTATTTGGTGATATTAATTAAATGAGTAATAAATTGTTGTCGACTTTCATGTAAGTAACTAATTAGTAAGATAAATATTTTTATTGTATTCCTTACTTTTAATGTTCATGTAACCTTTTATTTCATGCATTTAACTAAGAAATTGTACGTTATGACATATAATTTATCAGTGACTTTGAGACCTGGATTCTTTGTTGTGTCCGTGATCCGTTAGTGATTTATAAATCCGTATAATGATTGTAAATTTGTAGGACTCAATTGTAGTCTAAGTCAGACTCGACGTACTCATGATAAGCGTGAAAAAATGGTTAATGAGTTAATATAGTTCAACACGAAACATAAAAATATTATAATTAAATTGACTTGATTTGTGCCATGTCGAAAGGGGTGTTAGAGGACTCGTTATATACTTGTGATGATAAGAGGGTTAGTTCGGATAATATCGATAACTAGGAATTAGGCTTATAACATATATGTACATGTATGAGTGAGTAGGCTGGAGGGGAGGCCACTTTTGAAGGAAAGGAACACAGTATAGGCTCGTATAACAAGATAATAAAAATGACGAGAAATTTAACATTATAATTACCTTATTTTAACTACTATTATATGATTTTGTGATTTTAATATTAACACGATGTTTTGTTCACAATTGGGTTTCTATGTTGATGGTTGAAAAAGGAATTCGATTGCATGTTACAACTCTTTCGTCGAATGCAGTTATCATATTAGATTCACAGACTTGCTTTATTTTAATTGAGCTAAACATATACACTTAAATCATTCTCAGGAGATTTGTGTTATTTTTATTTATTTTGGTCTACTTTGTTTATGGTTTCACCACGTGAACAAACTTTTATTTAATCTTATTAAATTAGTATGACTTTCCATGTTTTACTTTATATATTACTTTTTCATGTTATTTTTATTTTTAAAATTGTATTATTATTACATTTATTTTTTTATTATTTATTTATCCATTTTTAGTAACGGCCGACTTGTATTTTTGGGCGAGTCGTTAAACATCTATTCATCTTTTTTGTTGAGTATTAGCTGTGCATTTAATAATATCTTCCTGTAAAGAGGGTTGATTCGCTCTATTTATCGTTTGAGTTTTTTAAATTAATTGATTTAAATATGGCTTAAATCTATGGTAAGAGTATTGATCTAATTTTTAGGTAAATCAAATTCAGGTTGTTGAAGGGCTTTTAATCTTATTATATCTATTTACTCGTACGAGTGGCAATGGTTAAAAAGAGGTGAACGCAGCCCCAAATGATTAGTGGATCAAATCTCGGGTCCCGGGTATTCGTCGCGGTCCCCTCACACCCGCCAATAGGGAATGCAGTCCTCAAATGTAATTTCACACCTTCCTCTTCACCCCAAAAACTCCACATTTCCCGGTCGCCGGACTTTACTCTTTCCGACGCTCGGCCGCCGGAGCTACGCCGCCGGCTGCTGCTTCGGTCGTCCCTCACCCTCCTCTCGCACAAAAAATCGCAAAATCGCTGCTCCCGGAGGTAGCACATGACAGTGTCTTCGCTATTCATTTCCATTCAATATATATATATATATATATATGGTACATAGCTTTTGCTTCTCTTCTCCAAAGTCTGCCTTGGAGATTGTGTGTTTTTGTTTTTATCGATTCATAGTTGTTGTTTGAGGTATTTGTTGTCTGGAAAGCACTCTATGCAAACCGCTTGGACTTGGAGCGTTGTCATGTGGTAGTAGATTTCGTTTGTGTGTGTTTTTTTGATATTGAGCTTTTTTTTTAATGTATTTGATGTTGTTCTGCAGTCGTTGATGTTGAAGGGCTAGGTTTTTCGGTGGTCCGAGTTTGTATTGTTTGTTTGTAGTTGGTCTGTACTGTGATGTTCCAACAATGTATCAATATGTAGATTACAGAGTTTCTACTTTGTTTTGTTGTTCGTGATGACACGCATTCTAATAGTTTGTAGAGTTGATTGAAAGGTCCGATTCTCTGCCCGTAATACTTTGTTGAATAAATTGGTGCCGTGTTTGGATTGATCAAACAGGATGTTTCATTAGAGGATTTGCATGCATCTCATTGCGGAAGTTGTTATTTATTAGCTCCAGATTTGTTTGGCTATGTTTTATATGGAGTATGTTGGTTTGCCGCAGGTTTGCTGATGCAACTTACTACTATGAGTTTGTTGAGTGAAAATGGTTATGCTTGTCACGGTAGTTTTGGCAGAGGAGGTCTGGATGCGTCTATGTGGCCATTGTTCATGGAATCCCATGGCCATCCAAATGTCGCAACTCCCGTGCAGGGACCTCTTAGAGATGACTCAATAACTTTCCCAAGCCTGGCAGCTAAGAAATGCCTGCCTAGTCTAAATTTGCTGTATAGCCATCAACACTTGCATAGTTATAGAAGTGCTGTTTATGCTACAGTGCTACCAACTCAGACTATTTCGACAAAAGAAATATGTGAAAATGAATCTCGATCAGTTATCTTAGGCAATGGGGAGAAAATACATGGTTCGGAATTTCCTTTTAGTTTGGAGAAGTATTCACAAGTGCCTCTTGTACCTTCCGTCTTTCCAAATGATGTAAAGACAGAAACACAGATTTATTCTCCACATGGGAAAGATTTTGAGCTGCCGAAGGTATAATATCTACACTGTCAACCACTGGAATTCATTTAGCCATCTATAACATCTGCATAAACCGTCACCAGCAGCTTCTCCTTTTTTCAACGAGTAAAGGTATAAATATATGTATTTGAGTGCAGAACGATGGTAGGTCTGATGTATAGGTAACTCTTTTTATATGATGTTCTGAAAATTAAAACCTTATCAAACAGCATGTCACATCAAACCACCCCTGTCTATACTGTGCTGCTTCAGTGTCACCTAATTTTCTCCTGCCATGAGAAGCTATTTGTGGTTCTTAAATTGCTGTTTGTTCATGGTAGAACTGTATCCATCAGAAACGCCAGCTGCACAAAAGAAAGAATGAAGCCCCTGAAACTTCTATGCAAGTAACAGTTGCTGTTCCAGGTTACCCTTCTGTGAGACATGTGCCCCTAACCAACCCAAATTCTGGTGAATATAATAAGCAGGTGTGATTAGTATTCTTGCCCTTAATTTTTTTATGAAGATTATCTTTGATTTCCGTTGACAAAGAGGTTTCCCATATTCTAATTGTGATGGTAAATTCTGACTAAGACTTCTGACGAGTATTTTATCGCCATATTTTGCTCGTCATCCTGAACGTGGTATCTGGTGGCAGCATCGAGCGCGTATAACTGAAGGGATGAGAGTGCTACACGAAATTATTGCACCTGTAAAGAAGGTAGGCCTTATTTTAGTTAGAGCTTTTGTGTATCAGTGATTTCAAACTTCGAATATTCTTTCATCAGTTTTGAGAACTTCTTTGATGCCAACATAGGGTGTATTTGTTGGTGGGATCCAGACTGCTTGAAATATATGGACTTGTTCAATGTATGAGCTTTCAATGTTCAAAATTAATTAATTTTTATATTCTTAACATCTTCAAATTGACATTATTAGTTATTTCCCCCATTTGTTACTGCTCTATGGGGGGCCACTAATGTGAATTCTATTACATTTGAGACCAGATAAGGCTGGGTTATAGATTGCATGATATTTTCAAGGGCAAAGGCAGGTCTGGTTCATCATTGTCTGAGTTCTCTTCGAATAGCCGTTGGACCTTCTTGCATTAAAAATATGTGCTTTTATTCAATTAGTAGGGAATTACTGCAAGACAATATTATTTTTCAGTTATGTACTGTACCGATGCTACTAATTTGAGTAATTACAATAAAAGATTATAGATTGGATCACTCTGACACAGTGGCTTGATATAAGGAATTCCCTAAAAGAAACATGAGTTTTACAGGGCTTTTGTTCTGGCTCATGCATATTGACCAATTGATGAGCACATTACTTCATTTTTTTGCTCAATTTTTTATTACAGGTTAATGGTTTTTATCCTCGTGCTAAATTTTCTTTTGCTTTGATGCCTAGCTTCGTAGAGAAGCTGTTTTAGAGGCTGCTATTGACTATGCCAAAAAGTTGAAACTTCAAATTGAGGTGAGTGCACACAGTGCATGGTCTTTTTCTTTATGCCTATTTTATTGTCAGGCAATCTAATCATATTTCTTGGACATAGTAATTTAGCTGAATTATAGCCTTGAATACTTCTTTTTGATTGACATTATCAATATGCAACGCCAATATATGTTGCTCTTCATCCTTTCCATGTAATATTTCTTCCTATCAGCTGTGCTATCAGAGCTGTTTAGTTTTGGATTTTTGTTTGTGTTGCTTCAGGCTTATCATCCACATCATTACTACTTATAACTCTTTCTATTAGCTGTGATATTAGAGGCATTTAGTTTTAGATTTTGCTTGTGGCACTTCAGGCTTGTCTAATGTATCATCATTACTACTTGCTGCTCTCCATATCAATTGTGATATCAGAGGTGTTTAGTTTTGGATTCTTGTTTGTGGTTTCAGGCATATTTTATGTCCTCATTATTAGTCTTATGACTCTTTTTTGTATCTTGACCCAGGTTATGAGCCATAATAAGGGTGGTGATGGAGGAAAATCTGATGCTTTTACTGGTACAGAGGTAAAACTAGCCTGTTCTATTGTTCACTGAGCAGAAATTTCTTCTCACTTTTTGACAGTTTTATGAATGGCATTACTAGCAAGTCAATTCTGAGTCATACATTTCATAAAAAGGAAAATGTACATTCCAACGCAAAAGTAATGATGTAGTCTTTTCGGTATATCAACAGTCCTTAATTTATCAAAAATTTGACCTGGAAATAAGAATCTCTAGCAAAAAAGGTATATCAACAGATACACCATTAAGCGATGGAGTAAAAATAAGTACAGTGGCTTTTTAGTGATATCTTTAATGTTGAGGGCTGTTGTCTTCCATGTCAGAATACATCATAACGATGAAGGAATGTCAAGCTGATTGCATTTTCTATTTTACTTGAATATTTAGAGAGTTACTTTTATCCCTAAATATTTCGATTGCCAGATAAATGCAGGATCTCATCAAATATTTATATTCCATATTTCATTATCCTTTTCATACAGCATGCTTTGCGTACTATGTAGTTTTGTTTACATGTACGAGTATCTGTCACTTTTTCTGTGCTCTAGTTTGGTCTCTTGAATCCTTTATAGAAAGGGTGGTATATGTAAGCACGTGCGATGGTGCAATTATTCTCTGTTCGTTTTTTTTTTTTTTGATTGTAGGGATGCAATTTTTACCTTGACAATGAGCAGACAACCAAGGAGCCTCTTGAAGCAACACTCGCAAAACTGATAGATTGTGATATGAAAACAGCTTGCAGCTATTTGAACAGTAAGGGCCTCGCTCTGGTGCCCATGGCTGCAATTGCTCATCTCCCTGACTACTAACTGGAGCCTTGTCTTATCAGTTTTGTAAATATGAACCATGAAAATGGAATGATTGAAATACAGAATCCCGGCTTGACTAGTACGCATTAATGCAGTCGAATTTTTGAAATTTTTGGGGAAGCTGATGTGGGTTGACATTCATGATGAGCTGATTAGTTCTTGCTCTTTGCGTCTTGCAAGATGAGCTGATTAGCCCTTGTTCTTTACGTATTTGTGATGGAGCTGATTAGTTCCTGTAAATTTTGCTTGAAGCTTCGGTTGCAAATGACTCGAGTAATGTGTCATGGGAGGTTAGTAACTTACAATTCCTGGCCGCTCTGAAAGTTTGTGAACTACAAATTACAGCATTTTGCCACCGTGTTTCAATGAACGGCAGTAACATTGAGCAAGCCCCCAAAAATCTCAGTCTTTTGTGGTTTGCCCTGCTCTGGTGTAAGGTTTTGGAACTGGCCTCTTACAAGAAATATTCGAACTCACCAATTAAGTTGGGATGCGTACGGCACATAACCAATACAATATATTGCCCAATTTAAAAACTAGAAGAGAAAAGATTTTCTGGCAAGCTTCAATTATGATCTAAGCTTATTTGATAGCAGCCCAAGTTCTAAAAGATTAACACAACTACAACGAGGAGCCACATCATTCTCAATCCGCTCAAGTAATACTAAACACTTATAATTGTACACACTGAAAACCGAGAGGACGGACAAAAATGGTGGAGGGCGGTCGATTTCAGACGGCGGTGATTGATAGGGTGGGGGAGGACGAGGCGGCGACGGTGGGCAACGAGGGCAGCGATTGGACGACGGGGCTAGGTGGGAAATGGGGGGAGAGAAGATCAGGAGGGGTAGAAGGGGGTGGCGGTGGACGACCGGGCCGGTGCAGAAGGGGGTGGCGGTACGGGGCAGGGCGAGCAACCTAGGGCAGGGCACGGGGCGCAAGGGGCTAGGTAGGGCAGGCAAGGGGAGGTGGGCCAAGCCGACGATGGCGACAGGGAAAGAGGGTGGCAGGTGTGGGAGAGATAAGAGAAAAAATACAAAAATAATCATGACATTCTCGTAATTAAAACTTACTCGAACCTGAACTCAAGTTAAAAATAAAAACTAATTTTAAATAATTTAAATTTTTTTAAAAATATAAAAAATATCATAAAAGATAATACATACCATAATATCAAAATATAATGTTTTATAACAATAACCCACGATTTTGACTAAGTTGAAATTTTTTGTATAAGACTCAATTTGAACCGATTCAATTAAATCGATTCCATACCGATTTAAACCGATTCGATCCAATTCAATAATTTCTTCGAAAACCGATTTCAATTTTTACAATTATAGGTGAGGACCACCCATTGATATCAGCCATGGTTACTGGACGGATGAAAAATACTGTGGTAGGTGCAAATGGGTCCTCTGCATTCTTTTCATTTTGAAATTTTGCTTGGTTCATTTCTATGCGTGATTAGTGATGGGTTATAGCGGATGGATAAATATCACATCATAGCTAGCTAAACTAAAGTGAGCACTTGCCTCCATGGTCGGAGAAATGGGGGAAAGCTTTGACCACATAGATGAACATATTGGTCGATGAAATCTCAGGAGTATTAAGATAAAAAGAGGCATTGGTGAGGATATATTAAGAAGAGCATCAAGATAGATTGAAATGGCTCTGGTTGAGGTAAGAAGGCCCAGTTTTCATGATTTTCCAGCTTTATTCGGTTGGTTCTTCCACCTTGCTCGCTTTTCTTAGTTTTACTATTGGTAGCTTTTGAACAGAAAGTGGGCAACTTACTCTGCATTCTGCTCTGGAAACTTGTTTGTGCAATGATGTGCTGGTGGGCACCTTGGAGTTGGAGCATTTCAACTGCACATCGCCCAACCAACTACCGCTGCCAGAGATTAATCCACAGCATCTTAAACCAGCCAGCTATGCTATTCTAACACTATTGAAGACGGTAAGTAAGAAACAGTGATTGTAATTATGTCAATCATCTCTTCAACTTCTTGAGACTTATAATGTACGAATTACGTCAAATCCGGAGACGGAACGGTATGAGAGTTGAGTCTGTCAGTAGTGAGAAATCAACTCCCAGATGATTTTTTAACTAGGGAGTCAGTTTTCCAACCCGATTGCTCACAAACTATAACCAAAGAGTAGCGATGGAAGTACCAATGTACCATTCATGTCAATTATGCAAATCCTCCCATAGCCAGTTAAAAAGAGTATTGATTGATTTTCAATTATGCAAATCCTCCCAACAGAAATTGATTGGTATTCAATTGTTAAAAGGGCAGTGCAAAAAGCTCTGGCTGTTCTTGTCTTGTTTCAAGTTTCCCAGGCAAATGAATATAGAAGATGATCCGCATGCTAGGAAGACATCAGTATCCGCCTTTTCTTTTGTGCGTTATACACCTTTTCTTGAGATAGAATTCATCTTTTATGTGTTATACACAATGTCTTATGATGAACTCAAGTAACTTATTTCAAAAGCTTGAAAATACACCATTACCTATGCCCCAGTTTCCAAAGAGAAAAAAGATAGAACTCTAAGAGCAAGATCCATTAGCATCAGCTAGTATATTTTAACATATAGCCGCTCAGATTTCCTCCTAACAAAATAATGGCAACCTCCCATATAATAATTCAACGAGAAAAAGGAAGATTATAAAATTCATTATCGTTGTAAAAGTTCTTTCAAAGTCAATGGAAAAATTTGTACTTGCGTTATCTGCTTCATCCTCGGTCAGCATTTGACTTCATCAATTGCAGGTATTTCCTTTTCCGATTTCTGATTTCAAGGCTGCTTTATAATGTTTAGTAGCAATCGCTCAATGTAATTTTGTACTCATTCTCAAAATTCCAATCTCAAATTTCGAGAAAAAGAAACAAAGATATAAATTTTAATGGCAAAAAAGCAAGCTTTAACCCATCTTTCAAGCAAATGTACCCCCAAACCCCCATTCTTTACAAAAGAAAATACAACCGGCCCCATTCAATGCTTGAATTGCAATACAGAGCTTTTCCTTTTCACTTCCTTTTCTTTAAAAATTTCGTATACACCGATGAAATATTATATAAAACAAGAATAACTAAAACAAAAATATACAGAAAGATATGACTACTTTTCATGGTCATCATCAGCTGGATCAATCTTGATAATGAGAGGATGATGGAGCACCGATCCAGGATCAGCTACAACAGGTAATCCAGGCGATGCAAGTACATCAGCAATGTCCGGATTCTCTGCTAGCGCCTTGTCCAGAGCAGACTTTGCAACCTTAGTGACACATACCATGAGAACCGCTGCATATTGTCGAAGAAAATGGGTTAGGATAAAAGTTTATAACCATTCATTGAAGAAAAAAATTAGCCCATGTTATGTAATCAAAAGTATATCTCCTTCCCCGCTCTTCTATAATGGGTTCAGAGTAACATCTCGTTTTAGCACCTCAAACTTCTATGGCAGAATAGTTAAATCTTTTAAATAATTACGTTTTAGCTCAACTCCTCACCTGATACTGTTAGACCCAGAATTATAAAGACCTGCAGCCATAGTTGATGGAATCAATTGTAAAAATTAGACAAAAAGATATAAAGTAATACATGACAGCGGACAGTGGAATACCCAGCGAGTCATTGAAACCTCATTCCATCCATGAGTCACATCAGATAAATCCTTCAAGGTTGTACCAACATAGACGAGAGCAAGGGTTATAGGCTGCAATAACACAGAACATTTTCCTTTCAGAACGGAAAGGAAAAACAGTCTGAAAAACCAAGTTAAACATACTTTAAGAAGTCTTTCATCACTAATCTGAGAAATGAAAAAATTATTTAAGATATTTTCATTTGATAAAACAAAATAATTCTCAGATTTCTCAAGATTACTTTAAGAAGTCTTTTAAAAATGTTTAATCGATTTGTAGCTTAACAGTTTTGGTAATTCTATCAAAATATTTAAGGCCAATCTGTCAAGTGCCAAAAAAGATTCAAAACTCCAACGAACCACATCAATAAAGAGACACCCTTATGTCCCATAATTCCTCCTACCCTACAACGGGTTCCCAAATTTGCTCAATTAACTACTTCAGAAATTCACGTTAGAGATGGATACACCAACCTTACTTTGAAAGCATGACATTCGCCATGCTCGCATGATAAATAAAATGAGACCATATATATTAGATAGTAGACTTTTCAGATATCATTTGTGGTATTGGAAATCATGGACTTGACCAACCATTCAACTTCTATTTTATCAAACTGAAATTGGTATTCAAGGCACTTCTGTATTAATATTTATCTTCCTACTTTCAGCAATTATCTTAGTTAATACAAATAGATCATTTACTTGGCTCCTTAGTCCCCATTGGAAACAGATGTGCAAATCCCAGAAGATCCTTCAAAAGCTAAAAGATGGGACGCAAAAATTTCCTCCAAGAAGGGACAGGAGTTACGGACAGAAGATAGTGGTTGCAAAAGCTGAGAAAACTATCTTAAACAGTACCATCATTCCAATCCAGGAAGCCATCATGTACTCAATGATGGGGACAGGAGTTACGGACAGAAGATAATTCAGCATGTTAAATGGAAGGAAAGGAACTAGTCGAAGCAGCAAAACAATCTGCATAAAATTAAGACATAGAATGATCAAATTACAAAATTGGTAAAACGAAAACAGATATAAGGCATAAACAGATACAATCCTTTGGACCTTAAAACCAGATCTCTGTATTGCAATGGCAACAGCCTGAAATTGGGGATAGTCTTTTAGTTTAGACATGACATATGACCTTCCAACCTGCACTCAGAAACAACAATATGAAATGCTTTGGAAGCTCAACCAAAAACCATTGCTAATTCATAATTGTTGTCAAAGTAGAAATATTAAAAAAACGATTTATAAAAAATCATTATAAATCAAAACTAAATATCCATATATGAAAAAATATAAAACACCCACCGTTCTACCCAGAAGAAGAGCTGCAGTTGCACCAATGGTTGCACCAATAGAATCAGCAATGAAACCAATTGGCAATCCAAATAGATAGCCACCACCGAGCTAGATTCCAACAAATAAATAAACATAAAAAATAAAAAGAAATCAGCAGATTCATATAATAATTGTTGTCATGCATATTTGACCATAAAATTTATTAAAAAAATTAGGATAATTCAGAGAGAAAAGGCATGAAGAATCCAGCAAAAAATCAAACATATAATGGTCAGAAAGATATTGCGCATACAATAGACACAAGTATCCTTCTTTTCCTAGTGTCAAACTATTTTATGACCATTGACAAGTGTAAAATCTGATAATATTATCCATCTTAAAAAATATTTACCAGTAGATGTGCATATAAAATTGACAATATTGCTTAAATAAAGAAAACAAAATCTAGATAACAATGAGATAAGAGACAACTGAAAAACAATTAAAAGAGTATCATCATTATCATCAACAAAAATGGTAAAAGAGATAAAAAGAAAGAGAACGAGAAGATAGTTAGATTGCTTACAGTGAGAACAGAAGCAGGAACTGCCATGACAGTCAAAGGGATGTAAGCAATCGCCCTATTGTAATCACAAAATGTATGTAAAAAGAAATAAAACACTTCACCAAGCACGGAAGTTATTTTAGAAAAGAGAAAAAGAAAGTGCTAAACTTACAGCACTAGCGGACCCCATCTACCAAGATCTTTTTCAATCCACAGCAAAAAATCCTTCAAAATCTGAGTAACAATATCCGTAAAAAGGTGAAGGCGTACAAATAAAATTTATTCAATATGGCATTCCACTGAGACTACAGATTCAGTGTAGAAAAGTAAAACTTGTACAACATTTCATTAACAGATATCCTAAAATAAACGAAGCTTACAATATTATATGAACATAAACATTTTCAATCCGTATTACATATGACGAGGACCAAGTGGCCAAACTCCAAAAGTTTAAGCATTCTAAAAATTTGAATCCTACACTCTTCTCTAAAAAGGTTAATCCTACACTCATCAGGAAAATTCTTAACACACAAATAGTGAGAATAATTTGAACCACTATTTGTATGATATTTTGCACACATCAAATTTCTTCTCCACAATTTCCAAATTTTATTTACGACCATGGTTATGAAGTGACACAACTTTCTTTTCAAGTTATCACAGTTATCACTAACACAGAGACCATATAAACAGACTCCGTGCGTAACTGTCTCAATGGTGCGTTTCTGTACATAACAAAACCCAAAAATACAGAATCATCCATCATCGTCATATCTTCACTTTCTCCTAATTAAGATACGGTTGACGGCATAAATTTTCTGTCACCAATTGGTCCCTTGCCTCACCCAACATTAAATCAATGACAGAGAAAAAAGCCATTATAATTCATTTCCAACATATTGTCCAACAAAATACATTGAAGCAAGAGTTCACAAACACCATAAGAAATTCCCCAATAAAAAAAATATAACAAACAGATAAAAAATGGTAACAACAACAACCATCTATCCCTCCCTAGTACTTGAAAGACAACTTCAAGTTTCCAACAGCAGCTAACGTAAACAGCTAAACAATGAATCACAGAGAGCAATCGGATTCGTTTTAAGTCGCAAATTTTACAAATTCCACAATAATCTGGTAATGCAAGCGAACAAAAAAATGGCACCTGCTCAACGGGGAGGGTGAGGCAAGCGGTGGTGAAGGCGGCTAGGAGGAGGAGGATGAAGCCGATACGGAAAAGGGAAGACCAAGAAAGGGCCATGATCAAGCGCCGCCGCCAAGGCCTGCACTCCTCCACCTCACCGCCCGCCGCCTCCTCCTCCTTCGCCGACGACCACCTCGTCCGTAACCCTAGATTTGCCAGATTCCTCTTCCCACCCCCCGACCTCCTTCCCTCCCTCCCGATTCCCGCCACCCACAAAAACTACACCGATCAGAAGCTCGTCGTCATCTCTACTTCACCATTGCTTGATTTGATCTCTGCAAGCAAATCACCTTCATTGAATTTGTTGAATTTTGGACCGTCGTTAATGGCGGGGATTGGGTGATCGATCCATCTTGGATGATGGCCTGATTGCGAAGGGATGAAGCCGAGAGCGTGTCGCGTACGGTGATAAACGTACGCCATAGTCTACGTTATTAGTGTTTTTATCAACATTTTAAATTTTAATTTTTTCGCCTTCACAGTTTTAAAAACATATTTTCGCCGTAAAAAAATTAGACAAAATAGATTTTTAAGAATTCTCTCGTCGATAAAATAATTTTTTTTATTATGTCTTTTCAACTTGAATTGATTATGGTTCAAAAAAAGAGAAAAGCTTGATTTCATTATTAATAAAAAACATAACATATGTGTTGCATAAATAAGTGGGATATATTTGTCTGCCAACAATCCGATTAGGGTGTAATATACATAATAATGCACTGGGGCGTTGAAAGACTATGGGCGTTTGTGTCATGTTCATAAGTAAAATAGAGATTATCTGCACAGATTATGTACATTTTTGTAAACACCAAAATAGTGTCAAGTAAAAATGTGAATATTTATAGACACTTAGAAGTGCGCGGACATGTCTGCAACGTACCAAACTCAAAATTTGAATAGTTTTTTTATCTAATAGTATTTTTTAAGATATGGTAAGATGCATTAACTTTACATAGAATGAAAATTTCCATTTAAATAATTGTGATTGCCATTATAATTGTGAATATATACAACTTTTATTAAAAATTTTAAGTGTGCAAGTAGTATTAAAAATAAGATGTGTTCGACCCAAAATTTATGTTATATTTTCAAAGAGAACATTTTAAAATATACATATTATAAATGATGTGAATGTTTATACCATTGAGAATATATAATTGACTTACGAACTTTATTAAGAACTTTAGGTATGTACTAGAGAGATGGATATGTGTCTTGAGCTTGAGCTTGTCAAAGGTTTTTCGAGCCACTCAAATATGAGCCTGCATCCGATTACCAAGACCCACAAGCAGCATGTCTAGTTTTGTGACATATATATGCCTGTTTATATACTTTGATATTTGTGATTAAAATTTACCATACTTTTGTTTTGAATTTAATTATCGATTTTCAGTGTTTATCGTGGGATTTTGAGCTCGCAGAGCTGATACCTTTCCCGCATGAATTACCGGTATCTGTTATAAAATAGGGTCACATTCATGAGCAAGCCCACCTGCTAGCTCCCATGCCTCGTAGCGGCCGGGAAAACATTTGTTTTACGTACCCACCATCCGTGCATGATTGATCCTTATTTGATACCCAACACCGATTCTATAAATTTCCGGAAACAGTCGAGCTTTGCAAACGAATGTATGGTGCAAGACGAAGCCATGGGATCATATTCGATGCTGCTGGCTCTCATAATTGTCAATATTGCATACGTACTCATTACCATGCAATCCGGGGTTTCTCAGCCAGCTGATCATCTCCGACCAGTGATCCCCCGCCGTCCACTAATTCCTCGAACCAACTCCGCCTGTCTTTACCAGTTCAGAGTGGCCATGCTAGAGTGCACCGGCCGCCCTTTGCTCAATACTCAACGTGGGGCCAGCAGCAATTCTTTCTTGGTCCCCATCGGCATGAAGCAAGAAGCCCATGGCCACGGCCGGCCACCACCATATGCACCACAGCAGCTCTCATAACGGCGACGACGACAACGGGGACGACGACAACCATGGAGATGAAGAAGAGCCTCCCCAGATTAGCCATTCGCAGTACAAGGATTGCTGTAAATGGCTCGGCCACATGGACAGCGGCTGCGTGTGTCAACTCGTTGCTCACTTGCCACCCTTCCTCACTGGGTTCGGTTACACCTTCTCCGAAATGCTGGACGCTTGTGAGGTTTCCTATAAGTGCGAACCTGTTCATTGAAGAGTTGGTGGTTAGATCTATGATCAGCTGTATGCAATATTGGGATATTATATATTTCAGAAAATAGTTTGATCAGTTTATATATTTTACCATATGAGAGCTACCAGCAGCAGGAATAAAAACAGTTTACTGTATAAGTTGTGCGCGCTTATTTTTCGTCAGGAAAAAAATTCTGACATTTTTTTCTATATATTTTTTTATCAGGATCAACATCAGTTATATATTGCCTACAAGTTTGCGGCACATAATTCTTGGTGAAATGGGTGTATATGCCACTTTAATTAGAGCGGTTGATTTGCTCCCAAATTTGATCCAAAGATCAAAGCTTAAAGTTTTACTAATATATCTAACTTCGATTCATTGTCCAGTACACTCAGACGCTAATTGGTGACATTTATGAGTTTTGATGAGTCTTGAAAACAAAATAAGATGTAGGCATACTTACCTCCGTAGTATAATTAAATAGATGTTATTGAATGTTATGTCACAGATTGGTTCGTTGTCAATCAATATGAGATAAATTAGTTTCTAAATTCCCCAAAGTCTCCATCATAAAATACTGTAAGAGAGAGCCTAAAATGTCTTAATTGTAATACATAAAAATTCTATATATATATATATATATATATATATATATATGTAGGGGGTCTTATTTATAGATAATTAATAATATAATAAGACTCCTACCCTAATAAGGATCTCTAACTGATGTGTACATCCTTATTCAATTAATTAGAACTCTCTTTAAGTTTATCTCAATATAAAATAAACATGGATTTGAAACTCTCCTATATTGGGCGTATCTAAATACTACGTCCAACAAGTATAAAGATGAAAGAAAGAGTATATATAGCTACCAAAAATCTAACATTTAATTCTAAAAATTAATTCAAAATTCCATTTTAACTCCAAAACTTATCTTAAATTAAGAACTCTATTTTGACTCTCTCCCCTCCTCCACCCAATAAATTATGCTTCTACAACTGTTAGGCAAATTGTGTTTCTACAATTGTTAGACATATTTTGTTTCTACAACTTTTTTCTTGTGTCACACAAATTAAATTATTAATCTACATTAAGATAATTCAATCACATTTAATTATTGTCCTCCTCAGCATAAATGACACTGAGACAGAAAGAATGATCTGATCTATAGTACAATATGGAAATCTCATCATCAATAAATCTTAATTTATCGTAGTTCAATATATGAAAATCTCTTAATTAAGATTCCAATTTAAAATTGCAATTTTTTCAGTCATCTAGAACAATTCATAATCATAAAAAAACGAAAATTAATATCACTCGAATAGACTTTATTCGAGTTAGAAGCAAAAATGTTTTATGTTGAAAGAAGGTTGTAGATGTAGAATGATCTGTCCAATACATATGGTAACAGGACTTCTAGCCTGAAACATGCTTGGATATTTTATTCGAGCCATGTGTACTTACATATTTATAAGAATGTGGTCTGCAGTGTTTACAAGAGCGTCTCTAAATTGAATTTATGTAAAAAAATTAGCGTTATCAACTATTTGCAAGACTAGGTACAAATTAGCTAGGTGTAATTAGCACCCGTAGAAAAAAAGAAAAAAAGAGTGTAGGATAAGCTTTGGATTCTCAAACACAATGACTACATATATGATCTTATTGCAGGTCGCAATGCCTTCGGCCTAATTCGAACCTAACTGGAGCCGATATAACATGATCACATGGCTCATACTTCTCGCCAACATCATACATTTTGTATGAATCCCCGTGACATTATCATATGAATCCCCGTGACATTAAGTTGACTCATCCTCCTTGCGTTTTACTATTAGACTAATTCCTCGTCGTGCCGTTGCACCGAACAGCCCTCCAAAACGCCAACGTCCTCTTATCTGCCATGCACGTACTAAAAAGCATGCATGCCATTCACTCCCTTGTGTATATATAAGTGCGCCCATCAGTGCAGACGTGATCAACGTCGACCAATGTCTGAGCTAGGATTGCTCTAGCCAGTTGAACGGTGATTATAATCAACCAGAGCCAGTCATGAACAAGCTGCTTATCCTTGCCGTGTTACAGCTCACAATCATGGTGGTGCAGCTGCCAACGGTGACTCGGGCTGTCCCAAATGGCCCCTATTGTGCTGCTCAAATGGCCCTGGCTACCCAGAGCTGCTCTGTGGCAGTACCTAGATCGCACACCGGAAACTACTCGATCACTGCAGAGGATGATCCCCAAGGATCATCGCAGTCAATTAGGGACGACGACGGAGGGGGCACCGGCACCGGCACCGGCACCGACGAGGGCACAGCCATCACGACGAAGAGGAGCACGAGCGCCACCATGGCCACCACGAAGAGGAGCGATCATTGTACGACAATTGCTGCAGGTGGCTCAAGGATTTGGACGCTGTGTGTATTTGTGATCATCTCTCCCAATTGCCCCTTGTCCTGTCCAGGCTCAAGCACTCTTATGTGATCGAAGTGAAAGATGACTGCAAAGTGACCTTTGATTGTGAGGGGGCTTTCAATAAAAAATAACTTGTGGAATCAATCGCCTAGAAGTAAGCTGGCCACAGATAGCTGCTATGTTTAGTGTGTTGCTTACTTTGGTTGTGGGCGATGCTCGATTAATTATGTTAGTTTACTTTGGGTATATAATGGGTGTTTAATTTTCTGGTTAATTATTAGCTTTTGTATGATATATATACATGGAACTGCAAGGAATAATCTGAAAGATGGATGTAGCATTTTTTCCTTGAATATAATTAATGATCATAATTACCGGAAGATAAAAAAATCACACATTTATGATTTATTTTAGGTTCATCCCCTGGGGAAGGCTAAAAGCCCTCCTCGTATTTTACTGAGTGATAACCAATCCCCTCCCCGTCCTGAACAATGCATCCCCTAGCTATAATAAGCGGCTTTGTAACTTCCTCTTCTCATCCGGGTCGTCTCTCCTACAAAATTATGTCTCTCATCGTAGACAGAGAGCGCTTTAAAGGGAAAATAAACCCTCTTCCATGTTTCGCAGGCAAATGCATGCAGCCACCGGTGCTCTTCCGCACCAAGGATTCCTACAACCGCTTCTCGGAGATAATCTGATAAAACCCATTTGGCAGTCTGAAAACTTAGGTGGCATAAACCTGGAACTTTATCACTGCCTTCGATCTGGTCATCAACTTGCCCATTGAAAATGTTCTGTTACAACTGTATCTGGAAAGAAATGTTGCTTATGAATCTTTTTTTTGTATCTAGTATACTCACTTATCATCTTTGGTTTGCTCTGGATCTTGGATAACCTTTCTGTTGCCGTGCCTAGGCAGAGGAGAGATGCTACTCAACCCGTATCATATGAGTATGGGTTTCGTGTTGGATTCAAAGGAGCATGTGCTGGTGTAAGTTGCAATCAGTGTTGTTTGACTGCTGTGTAATTTGAAGCATTTTTTGTAGCTATTGTTTATACTGAATGTATATATGTTGCACAGTAAGGAGGAGAAATATTTGAAAAATGATACGCCAGATTGTGAAAGTTTCCTTCATAGGTGCCGTTTGTGGAAGTTTTCTTCTGTCACGGGCCTGATTCTAGGACCAAATTTTCCGCCCTTAACCAATCCGCGCGGCGTATTCTCGACCCGAGAACACCAGCCTAACACCAAGAATGCAATATAAAGCAAACACAGAAGCCTAACAGCGCCAACACCAACCTGTGTTCGGCCAACCTCAACACCCCGAGGTTGCTGCCTTCAACCCTTCGCTCGATCACCCCGCGTATTGGTACCGCACCAAACACCGACACAGCACTTCTGGCTACCGACACACCTTACCGATAGGCTGTTCCAGAAGTCAAACAGCACCCCACACAGCACTGCCCGATCGCCCAGCCAGCAACACGCCCTGGGTTCGTGCCGTCTGCCCTTGCTCGTCTCAGCACCAGTCCCCTCAACTGCGTGCCTTGTAAACTTCGATCGCGACCTCGACTACAGAAGTTCCCTGCCTAAAACGCCAGCCAACAAGCAAAACACAGATTACGGGAAAACACTTCCCAACCTTATATCATTCACTCGATCATAAGGATTTTACAAGCACTCGAACTCTCCTCTCAAGCACTTGCTCGGCTCGTGGACAGCCCCCACAGCCTCGCCCCAATGTACCCAAATACAATGGCGCACAAGAATTACTCCCCGAGTAACTCTATCCCCGATTGCCAACACAAGCACCCTAACAACGTGTACCTGATTTCCAGCAAGCCGATGGAGTTCCAGCGCTCACCACGAACACCGGCTGCAGCAACTCCACGCTTCTTTCTCACCAGCCGCACCCCGCTGCCTTCCTTCACCAGAGGAACACGCCTGGAATCTCAGGAACTCTCCTCCTCACCGGACTCAATTCCACATTGATCCACTCCCACGTTTCTCCTTGATCTGGCCTCTCAATCCTTGATCTGGCCTCTCAATCCTTCAATCTCTCCTGATTCACCGATCTCCAGAGATTCTCCAGACTCGATTTCCAGACCACTAAGACCTCTCGATCTCTCCTGATCTACCGACCTCCAGAGCCTCGATCCTCTCGGTCGTCTCCGGATCAGCCAATCTGCCGACCTCTTGATCAGCCTACCTGCCGACCTCCTTTTTCCAGCATAACCCCTATGCACTTATATATGCACCACGTCCTTCTGATTTCAGATAACTCCGGATCCTTGCATCCTCATCCACAATGATCTGCAATATCCACCGTATCCAGCAACCTAGCAGCACATCACGTCCAGGTTCTTCCCAACGGCCTTGTGGTTATCATCAGAAGTTTGTTGCAGCATCCACGTCTGGATATGGATCATATCTTCCACCAAGATACACCCCCAGCAACGCCCATGGATGTTTATCACAAACCGCCTTGGCTGCACCGCTGGTCCTCCCGTCGCGCCCACCGGCTCGACTCCAGCACCGTCCAGACATGGTTCAACCTCCCTCAGCAATTCACCAACCAACTGCCAGCAATGGTCCACCACCATCGCCCTGAACCAGCACCACCGTTCGTGCATGCCCATGCACTGTCGCGTCCACCAGCATCTGCTCGCGCGCGCACTCGCGCGCTCGCGCACAGCGCGCGCCTGCGTCGCGTACCTTGCGCTGCGCACCATGCGCCTGTCGCACCTTGCGCGCTCGCCCGCTACAGTGCTCAGTACTCGGCTCGGTAGCCTGCTCGGTCCACGGTTGCACGAGAACCTCGCTCTACCGACCCAAACAGCGATCAGCAACCACCTGAGGTTTCCTCCTGGACTCGGCCACATGCTCGGTACACCAAATACCGACCCATGTGCCGACACCACTGCTGTAACTCGACGCCATGCTCCATAGCCATGCTCGATCACACAGCAGCTCGTGCACCTCGGTTTGCAACCTGCAACTCAACACGGGTTAGCCTCCACATGTTGTTTCCACCACTCGGATAGCCACCGCTACCCCATCATGGACGCGGGACACCTAGGGACAACACCCAAACCCCAGTTCCCGGCACGCCCATGAATCACGTCTGTGACATCCTCCCCCACCAATGAAAGCCGATGTCCTCATCGGAAGTAAGGACTGCCCCCTTCAGTAACAAGTTGAACACCTCACCCCACAGCACCGTCTCCACTCTATGTACCAAAGACACTGCTGCGCCGTGGTCCCAGCTCCGCCATTGCAACACCCCCGGTCCTGCTAGCCCCAGACCTCGCATGTACCCCCACACGCTTACATCGGCCATATGCTCCAGCCATCAAATTTCGAGTCCAAATCGACCAAACAACTCCCCTGTGGTCCTGAGAATTGCTGGCTCGAAGCATCTCTAAGACATTGCAATGCAGCTAGTATTTCAACTCCGACTGTTTTTCTCTTCCTCCATGTAAAGCACTGCTGGTAATAAGCCCAACACGAACCCACCTCATCTAGTGGTTGTCTCTCTAGACAAGTGGAGATAGAGATGTCTGATTCACCTCCCTGTAAACCAAACACCGTAAGTGTAACCCTAACCCCGGATTCAGCACTTACTCGATCAGTCCATCGTAGATCTGTAGCAGCCCAGGTATCGGTGGTGGTACCTAAAGGACTTGTGGAGTCTGTTGGGCGAGTTGGCAAGGTGCGTGTGGTCCAACTGGGTGTGAATCAGTTGGATGATGTTGCTGTAATCCGGCAGGCAGGTTTCTTGAAGATAGCCAGCGACTTCAAGGAGTGCTCCAAGGGTTACGGGAGTGAGCTAAGGACGAGTAGGGGTAAGCTCTATACTCTTGCTTGGGGAGTTCGTCCATGGAGTTGGATTGGAACGGCGAGAGCTCACTTTCATCAGTTGAAGTTACAAACTGGTTAAGAGATACCGAGGAAATCATCATGTCGGGAGTACCATCTGACGGCGGTGTCATGGGTTTGCTAAGTAATGATATGAGTGCCGTCGTGAAGGGGACGATGATGATTTTAGGATCGCCCAATATGTGAATAGGAGTTATTTGGTTTAACCTACGACTGATGTGTAAAAGGGTGTCATTGAGTTTATCCCACATCGGTTATGATCGTGGATGATGTTGGGGAGTTATATATAAGCTAATAAAAAAGTCTTATTTTTTAAGTTAGCTTTTAGATTAAAAAGGCCTGTGACACTTACTTACAAGTCTATTTTATAAAGGGAGTTAGGTTTATCCCATCGCTTGTGGTCGGGGATGATGTTGGTGAGTTATATATAGGTTATGTAAAAACCTTATTCTGTTGCCGGATTGGCAATAGGAGTTGCTTCTATTGGACTTGCAGTTGAAAGAGTGCGTAATAGCTCACTAATCCAAAGCTGTGGGATGCCAAAATGCATCGATAGGGAAGCGTCCGCCTTAGATGAAAGCTCTAATGAGTTTTAATTCAAGAATGAAGAATGTTATGGGTAGGGGTCCATTCATTTTGGCGTGAACAACTATTGCAAATCTATTTTAGGAGCCCAAAAGGCCAAACAGAAGTTACTCCTACCACGTATCATCTAGATTCTGTTATTAGAGAATGAAGCTTTGCACATTTTTCCATTGCATTGTGAAGACTGGAATTATTTTTATCATTTAGGGAGAAAAATGTGAGTTTGTCTTTAATTTGATTCGGGTTTGTAACTATCTCCTGTAATTTTTAAAAAAAATAAAATTTAGGTAGATTTAAAAACTCTTTAGCAAATTCTAAAATTTGTATTTGAATGCAAATGCTTGATTATCTACTAATTTAGATTGCCTTATTGACCAATTTTTGCACTATACATTTTGTAATTTTCAACTTGGGACAGTTACATTCCAAACACACGTGGAGTCTCCTTCGTCACACTTTTCAACTTCATATTATTCAAGCGGTAACCCCCTTCTCTCTTTTGTAATGTATAATTTTTTTTTAAAGTGTCTATAGGCGTTAACTCTGGGTTGATGATTGATTTTTTTAAAGCTTAGCATTGATCAAAATGGATACGAAATTTCATTAATAAATAGATTACATGTTGAGTATGAATTGTAATAAATACGAATTTTAGAATTTTTGTTTAAATTTTTTATTTATACCCTATTTGTATTTTTAAATTGATTACCAATTATCCTTGATTTCAATTATGAATATAAATATATTTGAGATTATCAACTTTATCTGATGTATATTTAGTCAATTGTTTGTTGTTTATTTTGATTCTAATTTTCCATTTATTTCTTTTTACCAGAAGCCATGTGAAAGTATTGCAATTCTTTTTCATGTCTTTAGAGAGCTGAATAGTGAATTCTTTTCCATATCTTCATAAATATTTTGAAAGGTAGAAATTTCTTTCGAATTTGAATGTAAATGCTTAA
Organism: Piper betle; assembly: GCA_033002965.1. Classification (NCBI taxonomy): domain Eukaryota; kingdom Viridiplantae; phylum Streptophyta; class Magnoliopsida; order Piperales; family Piperaceae; genus Piper; species Piper betle. The sequence goes on along the minus strand of JAURVB010009737.1, from coordinate 7,603 downwards.
ATATCTCTTAATCCAGATTGCTTTATTGATTATTGTTTGCAATACATTTTGTAATTTTCATTTGGTGGACATAATTGGCCATTAACCACGTGCCGATTTTCCATCGTTGGTTATCCCTCACTCTTTTTATCTTCATATCTCTAATATGGTATATTTTCCTTCCGTAGTCTTTAATAGATAATTTTCTTAAAGTATCTATAGTTGTTTACTCAGGGTCGTTGATGATTTTTTTGTAGTTTAGCATTAATTAAATTACATACGAAATTTCATTTATATTAACACACTAAGCGGCGATTCTGCATTATCTCCAGCATCTTTCTTGCAACAAACCTTAAAAGAATCAAAGGAATCAGAAATGCCCATAAACATTACCCAATGAATATAATTATGCTTTGTTTTATCCACAGGCCAACCTTATGTTCTTGAGATGGCATAACCTTTATAGTTTGAAAGTATAGTTCAATAATAAAGCGTTGATTTTGGTAGAATTTTTATCCACAGAAAATCAAAGAAATTTCTCTCTACCCTGAAGAAGTTCCAAACGAATGCATGATACTGTACCCTAGAATACTGTGGACCTGTGGTTAAATGGCAATAATACATACCACGAGTTTAAAGCCATAAAACAGATCAGAAATATTTATAACTGAATGTTGATATGTTATATAGTTCAACAAAAATATCTTTGCTCTCAAAATCTATCCCACCATGTAAAGTTGAAAGAAAAGAATGGAATCCGTATGGTAAAATGGATCCATCGAAATCAATCTCCTCATCATATTCTTTTATTTGACATCTTGTTGATTTCCATTCACCCTCTTCTTCCAAGGGTTTCATAATTGGACCCGTAACTGTTACTACTTTTAAAGCAAAGTTTTATTTGTTCTCCCAGTTTTTAAAATCTATTATTGCCTGAAATGAATGAAAATTGCCGGGGAGATCACATCGCTTGGGCTGCCATACCAATTTGGTGTAGAAGTCATCGAGCCGCCCATTCTCAGAACATCAGAAACCTTGATCCAAGAAAGGACACCCCTGCGCTACTTCTCTCGAAATATCCAAGGTTAACTCGGGCAAATCCAAGCTACGTCTTGTTCCAAGAAGCCTCCCCGACAACGACTGATCATGAGCTCGCCACCGAAATAGTCCACCAATTACCACCTCAGCGTCCAAAAGAAGAGACAGAAAAGATGGCAGATCACAACAGCACTCGGAGCTTGATGCATGGCAAGCATGCATGCAAGGAGTGGAAGATGGTGAAAGAGCAGCTTCTTGCGCATTTAATTTGCAACAACAAACGACCAATTTAGTACTAAGTGATGATGATGATATTGGGAGGTAACCGACCGCCAAAAATCGATATATGATAATATGAAGGAAGGTGGAGGAGACGGTGGTTCATACTTCATGGGAAGGGATGGAGCCGGCTGGTTGCCATTCATAGATTCTGGATAGATAGATGTACGGTGTTAATTTTAATGAATGGTAATTGTTACAGATTAGGAGTTAATCAGAAATTAACTTTCTAACCGCTGCTTTGTGTGCGTTAATCGGTCTTAGTGCCCACCATTTTTGCGAGTTTTTAAGACCGAAAGCGAGCGAGTTATTTTTCTTTTAAATGCATTATTTTCCATTTGAAGAAGGCTTCCCGGGCTTTTTAGACGGCACCATCTCAGTTTTTTGTGAGGAAGGGGATCTGCTATGTGAGGCCCGGCCGTCCGTCGCTTTAACTAGCTTTACCCAAATTTTATAATGTTTGAAAAAAATATTAGTAAAATATTTTGCCTCGCCAAGTCAGGTAATTTTTTTGATATATATATTTTTAAAAAAATTTCTTGCATTGTTTTGAGTTTACATATTTAAAAAATATAAAATTATAATAATAATAACTAAAAAAATGTGTGAGTGCAGGGGTAATTTCGTAATAAAAATTTGATTTATTCCCGATTCACTCTCAACTTGAGTAAATATTACGAAATATATTCTAAAAATATTAAAAAATATCATAAAATAAAATAATTGAGTTCTAATTCAAATAACATACTTTAAACTTAATAACCCACTCAAAACTAATAAATAATGTGTCTTAACACGGTAAACGGAGTGAGGATATTGTTGGATGGTGGCAAAATTTTAAGTCAATATGTGCCATACCATTGGACAATTAAAGCTAGATATTGTTATTCAAGGTAGAGTAAGGATACTAACCTCATCCATTCCTCTAGAAGTCTACTTACCCCGTTGCAAATATGGAGATTTTAGAATTTGACTATCTAATTACAAGATTTGGGAACAAGTTCAGATGAACAATATTATTTTGTATTGCCATTTTAAAAAAATTTGGTTGAAACTTTGATGCAAATACAAACAAGCAATGAGAGTGAGAGGTAAGTTAGAACTTTAATGGAGCATATTCTCCAAATAGTTGTACGTAACCCCTCTCAGTTGCATACTAAAGGTCGTCCGAAAAATAGTCAAAAATTGAAGATAAGATATAGAGTTGCTCAAGCTCAAACAAAGAAAAAAGATGTATAGTCTTTGTAATGAAAAAGATCAACATGTAAAAATATTCATAATAATTGTAACAATCATCTCATACAATAGGGATTTTTTAGACTTATATAATGTATAATTGTAGATGCTGGGAAATATTATCTTTGTATTTTTTGTACATTTTGTGGAATGTAATCTTTTGTAATGTTATTAAATGACAATAAATTTTTGTCTCTTAAAATTATTTTTAATATCATATCTATGTCACTTGAAATACAACTATGATATATCATACTTTTTTAATCTATTTATATAATTATAGCATCTTAAATTTTCATTAAATATTGACTACGTAAGATCTTGATGGATTCAAACCACCATCCTTTGAGAATTTCTTGAGTGCTCTGCCAATTTTGAGTTAAAGATCTACAATAGTTTAAGTCATTGAAAAAAATTTAATATCATTCCAAAGTTTTCTTGTCAAATAGACAACACATTCAAAAATGAAATAGCAGGGAAAATTTACAAGAGAAGCACCTAATAAACTGTGACATGGATTATGAATATATTTCTAAAATTGAATAAGTTAAGCAATAGAAATTTGAGGAAATGGTTTAAAAAATGTTAAATAGTAGGGCACAATGCACTTATCTCATGTAAATATCAATCAAACAAAACAAAATCACGACTTTTCACATTCTAAAAGTAAAATGAATAGCATGTAAAAAAATGCTGCCACAAGGAATCCAATTTGACCGTTGGAATGAACACATTCTTCACCAAAGTGTAGCAATTGAAGTGCCTGGATGAAGGATAAAAAGAATGCATTCGGTGTTGGAACTTACATCAACAACCATTTTATCTATTTCATAAATATCTATATGCTCCACGGAAGAGTGCCGAGAAACTTCTCTTAAGACGCCATCACCGCTTCCAATAACCAACACCTGAAGAAAGAGAAACAGAAGCAGTACTAAACTGAGCCAAACAATATCAAGCTAAGACTTGCAGTTCTTTGATTAAAAACGAAGCATAAGGAGATCATACCACAAGACTAAAGCAATTTTTTACATTGCTGACAACTTTTCACAAAACTTAAACTATCCCTAGTCTATTAACATGTGAAAATGAAACAGGTTATATATGTGGTTAGACAATTACAAATGCACCTTTTTGGGGTTTGGAATGGAACAGAGTGGGAGATGGGTAATCATCTCCTGGTAAGCACATTCATCTCTCTCTGTCACTTGTATCACTCCATCCAGGACGAGAACCTTACCATATGTTGACGACTGCAACCAAGACAATGAGCATGAGCCTGATGTGACTTTGATAATCAGACAACATTAGATGTGCATGAGGATTACTATTAAGCAGCAGAAATTGGCACCATAAGGTAAGTACCTGGAATACAAAGACATTTTGATAGTCTGATTTTCCTTGGAACAAAATCTTCTCCACTTTCAAAGAATGTGCTTCCCCTGTAACAAAAATTCAGAAAAGATACATAAGGATTGTCTATTTGCAAATTGATATGAAACGACTAAAAAAATCCTATAACATGTTCATTCACATTTTCATCATTAACAAAGAAGCCATGAATTACTGTATCACAAACTGTTATGAAAACCGGGTAATTTTTAACAAAGATAACTAGTTCACTTTGAGAACTATTACCTAGATGACTAGCGTGAAAACTGTAACACCCTGTTTCGGCTCACCCGTGAACCGACCCAGAAATGTCACCGGCGACCGAACCGTTCGCTAATCTACTAGGTTCGGTTAAGCCGACCCGGATCTGCCCTCGGCGTCTCAAGATGGAGATGCAAACATGAAATGTATGAATGGGAACGATTGGGTTCTAACGCGGTCCTACATGCATGCTATGATGTACAAGCAAAAACAAGACAAAACAATAAATGAGAAACCAAAAGAAAATATATACTACTACGTAAAAACGGACAGAGTTTTCCTTAAAAGTGCAATAAGGGCCAACCTGTCCACAACAAAGGTATATAAATATTTTATCAAAATACGACAAAACATAACAATCTACCGCGGCATTCCATTATTATCTCATTTGTTTTCATCTAAGCCGAGGCTGAACTCCAAGGCTCCCTGCTCATTCACATCTATCCGTTCATTTCATAACAGGCAATTCATCAAGACAAAAACATTCTAACAATCATTCACACAGCATTAAACAACCATCATTATACATTACACGCGGCAGGTACATGTGTGCGCGGTTCTGTGCTGCTCCTCCGCAGTCCCGACAGCTTTCATTGCTCGCATTCCTCACCTACATATATATAGAAAAACCGTCAGTAACGAGTGTTACCGGCCTGGAAAATAACTAATATCAATCTGGCACAGGAGAGCAAACTCTCCTGTTGAATGAAAACCATATACTTCCTCAAGAACTCTCATCAGGGCACATACGGGAGCCGTCGCCCTCGGGTCGACAGCGTCCCCCTTTCTTTCTCATTCTCATACCTTGGCCATTTCTCTATCGCTTCTCGCATCAAATCTCATTCCTTTCCGCCCTCTGCACCTTCCATATTACTCCTGGCCTTGAGCACGAAGGCCGAGTACTCTCAGGCAGTCGCCTTTAGTACCCTTTGAAACCACAAGTCTAGACATGCGCTGCAATGCAGTACCCGTGAACCTCCACACTTCTCCGGGTTTGAGGAACTCAAAGGTGGAGTTGTCAGGATCCCTCGGGAATGAAACGGCCCGCACACCATTCCAGAGCCCACTATCGACACACACGTGCCCGCTCGCGTAGCACGGTAGTCGGATTTCCCTCATTCAATCTCTCACAAAAATGCGAAAACTATACATATATATAGGTCTGGGTTGGGATTTATACAATAGGCCCGAAGGCAACGTGAGCTGGATCTGAAGTTCGAAAACAAACTCGAGGGATCTCATCCTCGAGGGTTATTAATCCGAAAAATTGTTGGCTAAATGGCCCGAGTTAAGTGGGATCCGATAAAATGCCACTTAACACGTCCTGCATGTAATAAATCAAATACACAATAGAATAGCGTAAAACAGAGAACGAGTCCTAAACGGACCTGGTAGAAGCTCCAAACGGGTCCACGCGCCTAGGCGGCGAGCTCCTACACCGTACCTACACAATCAAGCTAAAAACTAACGCTCGCATGATGAATCACACATCCTATAGCATGCACACACAATCAACACAATCACGCATCAATCAACACACATCAACCTATATCAATTCTAGCAAGTCTACTTAGGCTAGTTTGCATTAGATCATGATCATTACCTAGTTACCCTAATTAGTTTCTTAGCCTCAATTTTTAACACCACTCAATCAAACAAATTTCATATTTTATCCTTAATCAAATCTACATTTATATATATTATTATAACACACAATTCACCAATCCTAGAATGCAATTCTAATAATCAATACTTTCAAATAATTAAGTTAAAATAAATTATACCTCGCGTCGTCGAAAATCGGCGACGGCTAGGGTTTCCGTTTCGTGGCTCGAAACTCGAATTCGGCACCTAGCGGCGTCCGAAGTCTGATCAGATTGGACCGGGTGCGTTCGGCGGATGATCCGGCGAATTTCCCACGAATCCAATTTTCTGGCGGTTCCGGCGGTTTTCCGGCGAGTGTCGGCAGTTTTCCGGATCGGATTTCCGGCGATGATTCGGGACGGGGCAATCAGGGGGTCTATCGGCACCAGCTCGACGAGCTTGGTCCGATGGTGGTGTCAAACAAGCAGCCGGGGTGGCGATGGCTGTCGGCGGCGGCGTCGAAAATGGGTGGCGGCGGCGGCGTGCTCCGATCAGGGCTACGGCCGGCCTCGACGGCGGTCGGGATGATGGGGGAAACGTCGGCGACGGTGAGAGGGTGAGACTGGTGGTCACAGCGGCGGCGACGGCGACCGAACGGCGGTGGAATCTGGCTCGGAGTGGCGACGGCCGAGGCGGCTTCGTGGCATCGCGGCGGCGCGCCGGTAGGCGATCGGTGGCCGGGGTCGGTCGGGGCGGCACGGCAAGGCGGAGCGGCATCGATCGGCGGCAGTGCGGCGTCGACAGCGGCGGCGGCGGCAGCAGCACACAACGGCGAGGGTTTGGGTGAGGTAAGGGTCGGGAGGGAGAAGAAATGCTCTCAGTGGCAGTTTCGTAATTAAGTATTGACTCGATTCCTACTCGAGTCAAAATAATAACTAGTTCGTAATAAATTCTAAAAAAAATCTAGAAAAATATGGAAAAATTCCATAAAATAAAACAAACACAACAACATCCAAATGGCATGCTCTATAACTAATAACCCACCCGAATATAATCCAACGCGTCCTAACGCGTTATTCGGCCTAAAACTATTTCTACGATCAAACATATAAAAAGAAAAACAATACTGCATACTTTCATATATTCTAATAACTCATATCTCACCATCTTCTCAGACGTTATCATCATATATTCAGCGTACACCTGACTCTCATCGCTCATAACTCACGGCTGGCCTCGACTCAGCACGCGGTTCATGAAACTGACTCGACTCGAACCAACGGTTGAACCGACTGGTTCGGTAACGTAAAACCCTGACTCGAGTCACGGGTTTTACAAAACTATTGTACTAAAAATTACCCCCAAGATAACATTTCCAGTAAAGTATGGTGGGACACATGGTCCGCTAAAACCAACTCCTAGACAAAATTTTATCAAGTAATTTAAATAGCACAATAATTAACAACAACTATACCCGACAATAACTATTAAATAGACATAAAAGGAACAAAAAAGAACACAAGAATTTAACGAGGTTTACGCTCCTCGGACACTACAAAATAATATTTCAATAATCAAAGAAATATTACAAAGAGAAAAGAAACAATTTACCAAAGAAAGAAAGATGGGAATTTTGGGATGTCAAGAACCAAAGGGGAGGAGCCTATTTATAGGAGAGGACTTCTCCGAAACCCACAAAACTTTAGATGTGGGGTTTGATTTTAGCATACAACAATTCTCCACCTTGGACAAAAATCTCATACAATTCTTCCTCACAAATCCAACTTTTCAGTAATGTCTGCAAACTCCATCTTTCAATTCTCTAACAATATTA